>OY821764.1:23682703-23932703 GCA_963682095.1 Potentilla sterilis
CCTCTTCGACGTAAGATGTACTCATAAAAATGATTTTTTTTTTTTTAATAATCTAATTAGTAAACATAATGGATAAGAGGGGGTTAGGGAATAGAGGGGGGGGCTTTAGGGGCAAAGGGTAAGTCGGTAATGGGACCATATTGATTGGGAAAATGATAGAAGGGACCATGAAATGGTTTTGTTGGTATTTGATGGAAGGTTGTGGCACGCATTTAAAGAGTACGTGTCAATGACACATAATTTCACTTCTTTCCTCATTTCGTTATCAACCAAAACTTCTTTTTCTTACACCATTTTATTTTTTCTTATCTTTCTCATAAATATACTGGAATCCACTTTTATGGCACCATCATGTAGTATTTTACGAGAGGGTGCCTTTAAAAGATCATTGGGTTGAGGACCTCTTTTGTTCAACATACGTAGATGATAAAAGCGTAACGTAAGAGTCCTAAAAAAAAATTCAACTACAGTATGATGATAAAACAAATATTCACCTCCGAAGTGTTGTTGCCACAACTAAAAGGATATTGTATTACAAATATTATAAAGTCCAGGCCCTAAATGAACTTACAACTATCTATAAACGTCGGCTGCAACAAAGACTTCCTTCTTATCGGACATTAAGTCTCACAATCCTAACCTACCACAGTATCTGAGACACTCTAAATCGTTGAATCTGCTAATTATAGGGGGTTCGGTGAACCAATGGGTCGGGAGATGAAGTTGTAACTTAAGCTCTACAACACTTGCAAGGATGAAGTTGATGACCATGAGAGAAGTTGATGTATATTAATATATAACACGCATGTACAGTCACTCATTTAGCTAAATAATGCCAACATAATGGTGACGAAGCAAAGAAAAAGATAGAGGTTCATAAAAAGCGTTCCATCCTTCTCGGAGCCCGAAACCCTCCTAGGGTTTTGTGCATGCGACGACGCTCTCTTGGTGGTGGAACGACGCTTGCGAGTTACGAAGACGACCAAACTCTCCATCTGACAGAGTTTTGGTCGGGCTGCTTCAAGGTTGACGAGGGTGTGGGTGCGTGGCCGGTGAAGTCGCACTTTTTCCAAGCGCTAGAGCGCTGCTATCTTTGGGTGCGGGTAGTGAGCGGCGGAGTTCGAGTCTTAAAGTGTAGGTGAAGGCGCCGGCGGCTGGTGATTGATTTGACTGGGTTTCAGGCAGCGACTTAACAGTTTTGGAAATTGATTTTGATCTAACTCAACGGAGGCAGTTGGATATGCCTTTCGTTCCAATGGCAACAAAGCTTGCGTGAAGGTATTGGTATGTCATCTCTTCTCAGCAGCGGCGGCAACGGAGCAAGAAGCCTCGTAGGGGAGAAGGCGGTGTCTTCTCCTATGGGGGAAGGACAAGTACATCCGCTGAAATAACTGGCGGCAATGATGGACGGCTTAGAAAGATCATTCCTAACCCTAGATGACCAAACTCTTTCGATGCAAGGTACACCTTAAGTGTTCATAGGCCTGATTCGTAAACTAGGGTTCTTTCGGTTAGGGTTAAGAAGTTACATTTGCTTTTTTGTTTTGAGTTTCTTTTAGTATTGTCCGCTTGTTTTAGACGCCTTATGAACTTTTTAAATAGGCACCTTTGTGTGCATTTATTTTCCTGT
This sequence comes from Potentilla sterilis, assembly GCA_963682095.1. NCBI lineage: Eukaryota > Viridiplantae > Streptophyta > Magnoliopsida > Rosales > Rosaceae > Potentilla > Potentilla sterilis. The sequence goes on from OY821764.1 coordinate 23,684,334, forward strand.
TAGTAGCTAGTACTTGCATTTGAGATGGCTTCTCATCTCACTTGTTTGATCTTTGTGGTTGTATGATTTTTATCAATGGACATGTTTCTTTTTCCTTAAAAAAAAAATGGTGACGGAGCAAAGAACAATGATACTAGATACTTGTCGAGTACTCAAACTTGTGGCAGCTTTGGAGGGTACACATCGTGCTTGGTCTCGTACTCGTTCCAAATTTAAAAGGAGAAAGTCAATTTCAAGGAAGCACCACTTGCCATCCCATGGGGTGGATGATAAAAATGAGGTTGCTCACCTCAACTTGCCTACATCTGTTGTACATGAGCAGCCGATGTTGGAGGAGGTGCAAAAGATCATAGAGTCACAGCATGTGCTAGAGAAATTGGTGAGGTTGGATGAACCTATTGCGCCAATACAGATACAGGATGACCAATCTTCCTCTATTGACAGTGTCCCACCTGGATTCTAGAGAAAGCATAGCGATTTGGCTGATTCGGAAGTCACACCACCTTTACATGAAGCTATTGAAGTAAGTTAAACTCAAGATGATAGTGAAGTGGGAAGGGGAGTTCACTCCGGTTATTTCCAAGAAGTTGAAGAAACAGTTGAAAAAAGTCGAGAAAAGTGAGAAATCGAAGCGTAAAGTCCATGGAACAGTATCAGTTCGTGCTCGTGTTCAGCAGGGTGCAAAGCATCTTCAGTTTTAATGTCAGTTCTTTACTGGAATGCCCGTGGCTTCGGTAATGAGGACACGCATAGGGCCTTTAAGAAGTTGGTGCGTACTCATAAACCTTTGTTTGCTTGTATTTCTGAACCTTTTATTTTGTCGGGTGTTATTCAATCCTCGTTTTGGAGGTCTTTGAACTTTTCTTTTTTGCTGCTAATGATCGGAGAATGCAAGACTTCAATCTGTGGTTATTATTCCATGACAATATCAGGCCTACGTTGCTTTCCTCCACTTATCAACAAGTGACAGTTGCATGCTCTATCGATGGGGTGCAGTGTCTGATAACAGCAGTTTATGCTAAAACAACTATTAAAACTCGACGACAATTGTGGGATTACTTAATGACTGTTAAGCAGACTTTTGTTCAGGGCCCATGGCTAGTGTTAGTAGACTTCAACTGTGTCCTTGAAGCTCATGAAAAGAGAGGGGGCAATGTGCCTAGTGCTACTGCTTGCCGAGATTTTCAGCAAATGTGTATGTCTTGTAGTTTGTTGGAAGTGGACACTAAGGGAGTTTTCTTCACTTGGACGAACCGCATTACAGATGTTAAGTTGGACAAGACTTTTGCAAATCTAGAATGGTTTGAAGCATGGATGTTAGTTGAATGCTGGACTCTCACTAAAGTCACTTCTGATCATCACCCTCTCCTGGTGACTTGCTCCAGATTGCCTTTTGTGCCCAAAGCTTCTTTTTGGTTTCAAAGTATGTGGCTAAAGCACCCATGTTTCATTGATATGGTAAGAGATTTTTGGCATAATCAATCTGTTTCTGGTTGTCCTATGTATGTCTTGGCTGGAAAATTATGAGCCTTGAAGGGGTGGTTGAAGGAATGGAATTTAAGCTCTTTTGGGGATATCAACATTCGGGTCAATTCTGCGAAACAAATGCTGGATTATGTGCATATGGAAATCTCATATTTGGGATCAACAGAAGATCGCTTGAGAAGAGAGGATGAGGCTACTATGGAGTATCAGAGTGCTTTGTCCATGCAAGAGTCTTTTTTGATAAGTAAAACAAGGGTGCGTTGGTTAGTGGAGGGTGATAGGAGTACCGCTTTTCTTCACAATATGTTGAAAGTCCAGCGGGTTCATAAACCCTTAGTCTCTCTTAAGGTGGGACAACAGAGATTACATAGTCATGATTAGATTGCCTCCCACTTGATTGATCACTTCAGCTCTTTGTTCTCTAGGGACTCTAATATTGTAGATTCTGGGCTGGTGGAACATGTTATTCTTTCTCTTGTGACTGTGGCGGAAAATGATTGTCTCACTAGTAAGCCTGATGCAGCGGAGGTGCACAAGGCTGTTATGAGTCTGGATGGGTCTAGCGCCCCAGGACCGGATGGTTTTAATCAGTGTTTTTTCCATTCTTGTTGGGGGATAGTTGCTGAGGATGTTGTGGCAGCGGTTGTTAGGTTTTTTTAGGATGGTTTTATTCTGCCGCATCTTAATTCCAGTCTGGTAACTCTCATTCCCCAGAAAGAGGAGGAAAACAGTATCTCAGATTTCAAGCCGAATGCTTTGGCTAATTTTATCTTCAAGATTATTACGAGAATTTTAGCTGACAGGCTGGGTGCAGTGGCCTCTCGCATTGTCTCTGCCAATCAAAGTGGGTTCGTCAAGGGCCGCTCAATAATAGACCCAGGTATTCTTATTTCTGAGTGTGTCAACCTTCTAGACAGAAAATCTAACTGGGGCAACATAGCCTTAAAGTTGGATATTAGCAAAGCTTTTGACACCTTGGATTGGAGCTTTCTGCTTCGTGTTCTGAAAGCTTTTGGGTTTGATCAGGTTTTTATAAATTGGATTGAAAAAGTCTTGCAATCTACTTGGCTGTCAGCTCAAGTGAATGGTCAGTCGTGTGGGTTTTTTCAGTGCTCCCGTGGGGTTCGACAAGGAGATTCGTTATCACATTTACTTTTCTGCTTGGCTGAGGAGGTTTTTAGTAGGGCATTGTCTCAGCTGGTTTCTAGAGGTCAAATTACTCGTATTGCGGCTCCTAAGAAGGTCAACCCTCATTCACATGCCTTTTTTCCAGATGATGTAATGATCTTCATGCAAAGTAATCCTCGGAGTCTTCGCAACCTAATGAAGTTTATGGATGAGTATGCCCGGAATTTAGGTCAGGTAGTGAACAAAGCCAAGTCATCAGTGTTTCTTGGAAATTATGCGCTCAGGCGCCGGATTGTAATTCAGCAGGTATTGGGTATTCGACAAGCTCATTTTCCCTTTACATATCTCGGAGTTCCTATCTTCCAGAGCCGTCCAAAGTCTACTCATTTTCAAGCCATTGCAGACAAGGTTAGATGTCGGCTTTCATCTTGGAAAGGTAAGCAGTTATCTCTGGCTGCTAGGTTGCAACTTATATTGTCGGTGATTCAGAGTCTGCTCATTCACAGTTTTCAAGTTTATGCTTGGCTGAGATCTCTTCTTTTGAAGGTAGAAGGTTGGGCCTATAACTTTTTCTGGTCTAGTGATCCTTTGAAGAGAGGCTCGGCTCTTGTTGTCTGGGACACTTGTTGTCTTCTTTTAGATCAAGGGGGTTTAGGTTTAAAGAATCTAATCCACCTGAACCAGGCTCTTCTTATAACCGCTTCCACCTCGTCGGCAATATTCCTTAGAAGTCGTTTTCTCTCATGTTCTATGCAAGTCCTGGAGTATTACCAACAGTCTTCTGTTTGGCTTGGAATTAAAAAGTTTTGGTGTAAGTTTTATTTCAAGTTATATTGGATAGTGGGGGATGGGAAGAGCATTAACTGGTTGGGTTCTCCTATATCGAGGCTTCACTACATCTCTCCTGTGTCGAGATCTCTCATGTCGATCAAGGTTAGTGGTGCTATTAAAAATAAGCAATGGGCGTTGCCTCCCTTGTTTACTTTTTTTCTTTAAGTGCGGTGCAGCTGCCTTTGGATACTGTCTCGGATCAGGTCATTTGGCCTGATACTCCTTCTGGTCATCTCACTACAAAGGCTGCTTTCTCATTTTTCTCCCCTTCGCGTTCTGCAGTTAAGTGGAGTAAATGGATTTGGCATAAAGTCATTCATGTAATATCCTGATTTTTTAAGTTGGTCAAATTCTATTTTTCTTTTGAGAAATAGAAGGTAGAGGTCGTCACGAGTTCGTCACATTTTTCGGTGAATTATTTGAGTTTCCGAGCTATTTTTAACGATTTTTAGAAGTTTCGTCAAAATCCTGTCGTTTTGCCACGTGGCGCGTCCTCATTGGTCAACGAGTTTGCTTAGTCACCAAGGATTGCCGCCATTTATTTCAGGTCTTATCAAAATTTCTATTAGTCATCTTGACACTTGTCAAGATGTTGTAAAGTGATGGTGGTTTTTCCAATTGTTGACATGTGGCACAAAAATGTACCAATGGATGAGTGACACATGTCATTCTCTCTTCCTATAAATAGGATCAGCCCTCATCTCTCTTCATCTTTTCTGCCGATTCACTCTCTCTCCTCATTTTCTCTCTCTAAAAATTCTCTCTTGTTATTATTTTATTAGATTTGCGACGAAACTTCCGCGGATCATAACTTTTGATCCGTAACTCCCATTCTGAATCCGCGAGTGGCTACGGTTCGTATCGATGTGATCTTTCTATCCATGGTGATTGAAATTAGATCCAACAGTGATTTCTAGAAAGCTCTTTCTAGGTTGCTTGATTTACGATATGGGTGTCCATTCGGTTCGTCGAGGTGAGTGGTTTATGTAATGTGTTTCAAATATTCTTATATGCTTTTAAATTAGTCGAAAAGTATGATTTTGATCTATTTATGAAATGTTGGTATTGTTTGGAATTATTTGTTATGAATGTTGGTGATATTTAATTTCTTGATTGGTTATTAAGTATCTACAATGTAGGAAAGCATGTGTTTTTGCTTTTGATTATATTACTTAATCTTGCATTTCATGATGGGAAAATGGTGAGATTGGAAGTTGAAGGGAACATGAGTGTTTGGGAAATGAGATTATTATTGTGAAAACCTTTTGTGTAGTTGAGTTAACTCATGGGGACATCCAGTAGTTATGATCAGCCCACATGTGCACGAGTTAAGGGAAAGTATGCCCCTTCGACGCCAGAAGTCGATAAAATGATCTATTTCTAGTTTCGGGACTGGGGACCATGAGTATAACAAGAAGACTAACGAAAGAAGAAAAATATATATTTGAGGGCAGTGGAAAATGTGAGTAGGAGCATTATATGCATGCATTGTTATTATGTTATATGCTTTGGATTGCTAGGGTTATGTTTATTTATTGTTGTTAATTGTATTGTGGTCGACGTGAAATATATGATATACGTATTTTGTCGCATGTGTAAAATGGCATGGCCTTGCTGCCATATTACTTAAGGCACTCACTGAGCGCGTGGTTTTGCTCACCCACTCATTTACTTGCTGTTTTGCGGACAAGTACTTAGTGTTCGTCGAGTCGAAGTGTCGGACGAGCCTAGGGTCAAGAGCCTAGAAAGAAGTTTTAATTTGGGAAAATTATAAAAACAGTACACAAAGTTTACTCCATTAAGAATTTTGGTGTTTCAACTTTGTGAAATAACATATTAGTACATCAAGTATCAATCTTGATAACATTTTCATACATGGTACTATTTTAAGACCAATATACCCCTTTCTAAATTTATATTATTATTTTTTTTCTTGCTTACTAAAACTTAGTTATTTACCAACTCTAAGAACTAGCCTTCAACATGCCAATTTTTTCACCTAACGACCTCCTGTCTTAAACGGTTACTATTCTGGCGGTATCACTGCTATCTTGGTTTGGAGAGTTTCTTAAGTTCTAGTTAAGCAAAAAAATTTATCTCAAATACCACTCCTAGGAGGTAGTCCTCTACTTGGGGTTTGAGGAGTTAACAAAACAAGCAATTTCAAAGACCATTCTTAGGCGGTAGTCCGCTACCTAGGGTTTGAGAAGGTTTAAAAACAAACTTAAAATTTCGACGGATATGGGGAACACCAACTGAAATTTATTTATTCAAACATACATACATATACATAACTAAGAGTCTCACTCTTGGGTTCAGTTGTTTACCTACTCATAATTATAATACAAACAGAAAAATAAGGGAAATTTTGGTATTTTTAACAGTATTAATAGAATATTATTGTGTTAGATATACACCAATCTTATATTGATATCAAAACAGTGTATCAAGTTTTCTTTTAGATATAAGATTGGTGTATGACGGAATATTCCGTTAGAAAATTCTGTTAATACTGTTAAAAAGTCCAAAATTGCCCTTATTTTTCTGTTTGTATTATAATTATGAGTGAGACTATGGGTTATGTATATGTATGTATGTTTGAATAAATAAATTTCAGTTGGTGTTCCCCATATCCGTCAAAATTTTGAGTTTGTTTTTAAACCTTCTCAAACCCCAGGTGGCGGACTACCACCTAAGAGTGGTCTTTGAGATTGCTTGTTTTGTTAACTCCTCAAACCCCAAGTGGAGGACTACCTCCTAGGAGTGGTATTTGAGATAAATTTTTCTACTTAACTAGAACTTAAGAAACTCTCCATACAAAGACAGCATTGATACCGCCAGAATAGTAACCATTTAAGACAGGAGGTCGTTAGGTGAAAAAATTGGCATGTTGAAGGCTAGTTCTTAGAATTGGTAAGTAACTAAGTTTTAGAAGAAAGAAAAAAAAATAAAAAAAAATATAAATTTAGAAAGGGGTATATTGGTCTTAAAATAGTACCATGTATGAAAATGTTGTCATGATTGATTCTTGATGTACTAATATGTTATTTTACAAAGTTGAAACACCAAAATTCTTAGTGGAGTAAACTTCGTGTACTGTTCTTATAATTTTTCTTTTTAATTTTTATTTACATTCCGCTTTGTAACACTCGATCACATCTCGAGATCGGCGTCGGGTGCCTCAACCCCAACGACGCCGGGACCGGGGCGTGACAGAATGGTATCAAAGCAAACCAGGGATTAGAACCCCAGGATCTGTGGTATATTAGGATTCTTGTGTCATAGCGTAGAGCCATAAATGTTTTTGTTTTTTTTGTAAGTGGTGTGAATTTCGGGGACGAAATTCTTTAAGGAGGGTAGATTGTAATATCTCTATTTTTTAAGTTGGTCAAATTCTATTTTTCTTTTGAGAAATAGAAGGTAGAGGTCGTCACGAGTTCGTCACATTTTTCGGTGAATTATTTGAGTTCCCGAGCTATTTTTAACGATTTTTAGAAGTTTCGTCAAAATCCTGTCGTTTTGCCACGTGACGCGTCCTCATTGGTCAACGAGTTTGCTTAGTCACCAAGGATTGCCGCCATTTATTTCAGGTCTTATCAAAATTTCTATTAGTCATCTTGACACTTGTCAAGATGTTGTAAAGTGATGGTGGTTTTTCCAATTGTTGACATGTGGCACAAAAATGTACCAATGGATGAGTGACACATGTCATTCTCTCTTCCTATAAATAGGATCAGCCCTCATCTCTCTTCATCTTTTCTGCCGATTCACTCTCTCTCCTCATTTTCTCTCTCTAAAAATTCTCTCTTGTTATTATTTTATTAGATTTGCGACGAAACTTCTGCGGATCATAACTTTTGATCTGTAACTCCGATTCTGAATCCGTGAGTGGCTACGGGTTCGTATCGATGCGATCTTTCTATCTATGGTGGTTGAAATTAGATCCAACGGAGATTTCTAGATAGCTCTTTCTAGGTTGCTCGATTTACGATCTCGGTGTCGATTCGGTTCGTCGAGGTGAGTAGTTTATGTAATGTGTTTCAAATATTCTTATATGCTTTTAAATTAGTCGAGAAGCATGATTTTGATCTATTTATGAAATGTTGGAATTGTTTGGCATTATTTGTTATGAATGTTGGTGATATTTAATTTCTTGATTGGTTATTAAGTATCTACAATATTGGAAAGCATGTGTTTTTGTTTTTGATTATATTACTTGATTATGCATTTCATGATGGGAAAATGGTGAGATTGGAAGTTGAAGGGAACATGAGTGTTTGGGAAATGAGATTATTATTGTGAAAACCTTTTGTGTAGTTGAGTTAACTCATGGGGACATCCAGTAGTTATGATCAGCCCACATGTGCACGAGTTTGGGGAAAGTATGCCCCTTCGATGCCAGAAGTCGATAAAATGATATATTTCTGGTTTCGGGACTGGGGACCATGAGTATAACAAGAAGACTAACTAAAGAAGAAAAATATATATTTGAGGGCAGTGGAAAGTGTGAGGAGGAGCATTATATGCATGCATTGTTATTATGTTATATGGTTTGGATTGCTAGTGTTATGTTTATTTATTTTTGTTAATTGTATTGTGGTCGACGTGAAATATATGATATACGTATTTTGTCGCATGTGTAAAATGACATGGTCTTGCTGGCATATTACATAAGGCACTCACTGAGCGCGTGGTTTTGCTCACCCACTCATTTACTTGCTGTTTTGCAGACAAGTACTTAGTGTTTGTCAAGTCGAAGTGTCGGACGAGCCTAGGGTCAAGAGCCTAGAAAGAAGTTTTAATTTTTATTTACATTCCGCTTTGTAACACTCGATCACACCTCGGGATCGGCATCGGGTGACTCAACCCCACTGACGCCGGGACCGGGGCGTGACAATTCAGCCAAGGAAAAGTCTGGTTGCTTGGAAAGTCATTCATGGCAGGATGTTGACTAATGATGCTTTACAAAGACGTGGGACTTCATTGTGTTCTAAATGCTCTTTCTGTAGCTTGAGAGGGGAGACTCTGATTCATCTTTTATTTGGCTTCCACATAATCAATGCTTTTTGGCAATGGCTAGCTTCTTGGTTCAGCCTTTCTTTGCCTCCAGGGACTCCTCTTTTGCACCTAGTCTCTCCGGAGTTCTTAGACAGTATGTCTTATAGTAACAGAGAGCTTTGGAGTTCTGATTTTTGTAATGCTTTGTGGTGCATATGGACTCATATCAACAATATCAGACTTTAGGAGATAGCTTTTGATTTATTGAGGTTCAAGCTTTCTTTTTTGATTGCTCTGAGGGAGTCTGCTTTGATTTCTTTTGAACCTTGTGAAAGAATTTCAGGAGTGCAGGATATGTTTCATGTGCTTCGTCTCTCTTCGTTACATCTTTAGGCTCCGAAATTCACTCATGTCTGATGGGATCCTCCTCCGGATAATTGGACAAAAGTTAATATTGATGGTTCTTTTTGTGATTCTGCTACCTTGGGTTTTGGTGGTATCTATAGAAATCATGAGGGGTTGTTCATGGGGGCTTTTGCAAGGAAGGTGGAGGTTCATAGTGCTATTGATGCAGAGGTTTTGGCAGTGATTGAGGCTTTTCGGATTGCCTGGGCAAAGGGATGGACCTGTCTCTGGTTAGAAATTGATTCTTGCTTAGTAGTTCATTATTTCAGGAATCCTAAACTTGTGTAATGGCGATTGAGAGTTGCTTGGAGTAAATGCCTCTACACTGCTCGTCAGATGCATTGTAGGGTTTCTCATATGTATAGGGAATGGAATGTGGTGGCGGACGCGTTGGCTAACTTTGGTGCCCGTAATGTTGGGTATAAATGGTGGGATAGTCTGCCTGCTTTCATTGACTAGATATATAGGAGAGACTTGTCCTCAGCAGCAGTTTACAGTCTTCATTAGTTTGCTTATTATTTCTGTGGAAATTGGTTGGTATCACTTTAGTGTTTTTAGTACAAGTAATAGGTATGCCCTCCTCGTGTTGTATTCTTTTGACTTTTCAATAAATTTCCGACTAAGGACGAGAAGTTAGCCTTTCAATCGTTTTGAAAAACAAAAAAAAACAAAAAAAACAATGATACTAGATTGATATAGAAAGCTTGCCTGGTGATAGGTCTAGTTTAGTATCATCGGTAACTTCTACTTTTTCTTGTCGATGTCTCCCCTTCATATATAGTAAAAGAAGAAATCCTAAAATTCATGTGAAATCACTTAGAAGAAAACCATCGATGAGGCAACCTTAGAATAACCAAAAGATAGTTACCTCATCTTTAGCAATGTTAGTCAGTTTGATTGTAGGTAGAACACATTTTCCCACATAGGCAGAACAAACAATATTATAAGTTTATAACTTAATTGAATCTCAAAAACCTTTCTTTTTTATTAGTGAACCTAGATTATACAGGTTACTATTATTTGATCTTTTTTCTAATGAAGCTGTTGATCAGGGGTTATGCATAACGCTTACCAAGAGTAAAAAAGTTGCCGATGACATGAACATAAAAACAAACCTCATGTGAAACCCCAAAGTCTATCCACCGGCCAAGGCATTTAACACTTTTGGTCGAACTTCTAAAACTATCTAAATGGCTTTTGGTTTTTCAAATTTTCAATTGTAGGGAGTGGTACTATGACTACTCACGCCTCTCCTCTAGTGTTTAATCTAAATAATATCCTCATCACGCCTACATCTCTAGAAAAAAAAGAGCTAGCATGCCATTCTTTTTGTCTTATTTGTGTAATATTTTCCCAAACATCATACAAATTCATAGTCCGGAATCTTGTTTGGCTCGTTCCGACTTTGAGCAGATTTGCTTTAACTAAAATCCTTGTAACAGTTTCATATTCTATGAAATGCACGTTTGATAGAATAAAACTTCATCGTTGCGAGGCTATTACTAATTTGAGACCATCTGCATGTCTGATTGGTTTTTTTCTTTGATGAAGAACTATGCAAGCGAATTACTATACTCTGTCCCAGCCCCAACTGAATATTTCATGATGCAGAGAGAAAACTCTTTACAATCGAGACGAGAATTTCTTAAAAATTATGTTTACGATCGAGAAATTTTGTAAAGGTTGCATTAGTTCAGCTCTTCGATGGGCTTTTAATTTCACCACTTGTTCTCACCCAATAATAGATACTACGTCGATTAATGGTGTTAACTTGTTCACATGGCAAAGGGACTTCTAACTAATTATCACCTAAATTTGATGGAATTGACCTATTGAGTTAGAATTGCATATATTTCTATGAAAAAATTGGAAACCAACTGATTCAACTGTTGATACCCTAAAAAAAGAGGACAGTACGTCATTTAGCACCTTTCTTATTTTGTTTCATTCATCACAAACTAAGAATGACAAATAATTTTGATAAAAACAAATATATATATATATATATATATATGACAAATAATTTTCTTTCCACTTAAGAAAAATACTCATACCAACACTTTGTCAAAGAATATAGAATAGCTCATTATGCACTCATTAGTAATTGATGCTTAGTAAAATACATAAATTTAGTGGAGACTCTTGTTATTGTTACGAGCTGTTTTCCGGATGCTTATTAGTTATTACAGTATGGAGTTTAAGTTCTACTCCCTGTTTCGCACCACCCTGCTTGAAAATAATTTTTATATAAATATATATATATATATATATAGCGAATTTTTATTCTGAAATTAACGTGTGAGTTCCTTTTTTGACACATTTTTCGGTCACATTTTCACATCTCCACCATTCAGATGTTAGAACCTAATGTATACATCATCTCTGCAAAATTTCATCCAACTTGATAATCGTTTGACCTTTCGTTATGGTGATTTACACAAACAGTTCAAGTTGAACAAATTCGGTTTGTTCATTGATTTAATATAATTTTAATACCTTAATGGTGACCAAATTAGATGAAATTTTGCATGAATGATCTATACATTAGGTTCTAACATCTGAACGGTGGAGATGTGAAAATATGACCGAAAAATGTGTCAAAAAAAAAGAACTTTGCACGTTAATTTCATAACGAAAGTTCGCTCTGGATAGGAACTATATATATATAGGCATTCTTGGCTAAGGGCCTCCGCACCAATCCTTATGGTGCAGATTTTATATTTTGACTAACTTTTCGATTGAATTTTTACATCTCCACTGTCTAGTCTTTAGGTACTCATGTATAGATCATCTCTACAAATTTTCAACCAATTTGATAACCATTAGCATATCAAACTAGATTAAAACAAATGGACAGACTGCATTTCGTCAAAACTGAATCGTTCATGTTAGTGAGTTGTGGCTTGGTTGGTTAAGTAGCTTAACTGACAACGTTGAGGTCATAGGTTCAAATCTCATTGACATATGTAAGGGTGCGTGAGTTATTTAATAAAAAGTTTTAAAAAAAAAATAAAAAAAAAAAAAACACTGAATCGTTCATGTAAAAATTCAATCAAAAAGTTCGTCAAAATATAAAATCCACACCATAAGGATTGGTGCGGTGGTCCTTATCTGAAAAAGTCTGTATATATATCTATACTATTATTAAGAGAAGAGGTCTTGCTCACCATAACTTAATTTTTTTACAGTTTTAACCTTCCAATATTAAAATACTTTAGAAAACAGTTTAATCACACGGTTAAATATGACAATTACAAAATAGATTTTCATAAAAAGAATTAAAACAATTATCCCCAGATTTAGGCCTCATCATTAATCCCGCAGATCAAGTGGGCCGATGGAGGCCCGCAAGCCCGATGGAGGCCCGCAAGCCCGATGGAGGCCCGCAAGCCCGATGGACTTCAAACCCGGCCCGGCCCGCTTAAGCCCGGGCCCGGTGGGTAGAGGGCCGGGCTTAGTTTAGGGGTTAGAAACTAGGCCCGGCCCGTTAAGAGCCCGTCAAGCCCGCTCCATCAAAAGCCCGTAAAAGCTCGGCCCGTAAAGCCCGTTAAAATCCATACCTCAATAATTAAAGAATAAGTTACCCCCATATAGAGTTATTTTATATTTTTGACACATTAATGTATTAATTAGATCTTCATTTTCACACACTTTAATGGATATTCACACTTCACTAGCACAATATGGATCATATTTTCTCTTAAACTCATCTATTTTATCATTTATGTTCGTTAAAAATAATTATTATATTAATATCTTTAAGAATTTTAAATTATAGTCTAAAAATCACAAAGTAAACATATCATCGATCGAGGCTTTAACTTTGTCGGATTTAAGTGATTTTTTTACCATCACTGTATTTCATCATAACGATCAAATGCTATCTCATAGCATTTTTCAAAATTTGACTTCTTTTATATAGTTGTTTCGAAAAGTTGTACACTTGATTATAATCTTCTAATCAAGTTATACCGCATTAGTATGCATGTTGTCATTATAATGGCTAAATTTATAAAATGAAAATTCCATAAGCCACATATTTATAGGGTATATTTATAATTGAAAATCAATTTGAATTTAGAGTTTAGGGTTTAGAGTTTAGAGTTTGGAGTTTGACATTTAGAGTTTTCAAACCCCTTTTTAAAAAATAATCTTTAATATTTATTTATTTTAATGAAAGTCCGGCCCGGCCTCAAGCCGCCAAGGGCTATTCGGCCCGACCCGCAATAGCCCGTCAAGCCCACCTTATATGGTTGGACTTGGATCCTAGAATTTTTAAAGAAGTCCGGCCCGGCCCGTCATTTCTAAAATACATTGTAAAGCCCGGCCAGCCCGCTCCAAGCCCGCTATGAATGGGCCGGGCCGGGCCCGGGCCGGCCCGTTAATGAGACCTACCCACACTCTTTTTTTCTCTCCCACTATCTCTCTGCAATAACTGTTTTATTTTATTTATTTTTTTTAAATTAAAAGATTACATGCAGAGCATGTACGATTTACTAGTATATATATATAAGAGTGACTTACTGAAATCCCATGTCTTCTAAATAGTTTCATCATACACTAAAGAATTTCCGCATTAGTTGGCAATTTTTGCACGCAAGTATCTTACAGTTATCTAGATTAAGTCTTCAAATGATGCATGATATTGGCCACTATGCTACGAGTCGGTCGAGTTGAACTTCATAAACCAGTTTTTATAATGTAGCGGGCAATCATCTCACACTTTATTTTGAGTACTTGATTTAATTATTATCGTGGACGTCGACTCATTCTAGAAAAAGACATTCATAGTGCTCTACTCCATTTAAAATGTCATGATTCTTGAACAAATTAAAGAAATTGTTGAAGATGCACCATGCAACCCAACTAGAAGATTAAATGTGTCATTGAACTATTTCATCTAGACGCAAAAATGGAAAACGGCATGATCTTGTGTTCAAATGGATTCATTCTATGAGTGAAGGTGTTGGGTGACATGAAATTTGTCAATGTTTTTATCAATGCAATACTTCTTGGATAAAGAGTTGTGCTTTTCTATCTTTCTTAAGAAAAAATATATATATATAATATGTTTTTCTGTCTTTTCTGTGAAGATAAATTAAAAATTATAATTCAGGCGTAAATTTAAAGTAAATTTCAGAAAGATCAGAAAGACGCATTTTGAACAAAAAAAAAACTTTAAAGAGATGAAATGTAAACAATATTAAAAGTATGTAATGTTTTGTTTGGTATGGCTCTGTAATTTGATCAAAATCATAATTTTACAGATTCAGAATGAGAATATTTATGCAATAAAATTGGGATGCCCTTGATTTGGCATGTCTATTATAACGCTTTGATCGGTAAGTACACTTGTCTAACCTTCCATTTCAGGTTTAGACCTACTATGTCTTGTAACATGGATGAAGAGTTTTATTCTCATGGCTTAAGTTTCTTATATTAGTCGTTGATAGCCTGATGTGTATTGTATGCATGGTGTGTACCAAACCTGATAAATTACACACTTTCACTATGGTCGGCATATATATCCATGGCTAGTAAAAGTCATTGGTAGGTTGTGAAATGCACTTCACACTACATGCAATCATGAGCTTCAATCGTCATGTGGTGAACTACAGCAGGTTAAAGCTTAAAACCAGTGAATTGGGTGCAGACAATCCAACATACATCTTTCAACACTGATGTGCACACACATCTGTACAGAATCTGCAAACAATTGATACCGTTCAGGCAATTATCATTGCACTAGTGGATACATCTAGCATGCCAACCCACACTTTTGAGGAAACTAATCAGAGACATCAGAATCGTCATCAGATGTCACCCCTGAGCTTTCTTCCTCTTCATCATCTTCCTCAATCGTGGGGGCTCTGATGGCACTCGTCATCTTGGTCAGTGCAGCAGTCTTGCTTGCTCTCTGTGAACGAGAGCTCATAGGTTCAACACTATTAGGAACGACAGAGGTTGGGGAACTATCTTCATCAGAAGATTCATCCTCGTGCCGGACTCGTCTTCTGGTACGTGTTGGTTTGCTTGAGCATGGAGCTGCAGTTTGCGGCATTTCAGCAGATATGTTGGCCTCCAAGTTGAAGTCTAGTTCTAGCCTTCCTACAAAATATAAAACAAAAGAAATTATGATCATAATAGTAGAGAAGAGTTAGCAGTCCCCAACCATGACAAAAGTACAGCTATGTTCTCTTTCAGCTACTAACACACAAACAAAATATGCTCAAGTGAGTGCAAGTGGGCAGGCCACCATGTAATTCAACTGTGAAAAATACCTAACAGATCGTTTAGGAGAAAGAAATATAAATAGAAATATTCTTGTTTACTTGCAGAAGGTATTTTGTCCCACACCATGCCAACTCAACACTTCCCAACGCGTATATAAGAGAACTTTCAAATCAGAGGATATTGATAGTGATGCAAAGAAAAAATGGTATGATTGAGAATCAGGACAAACAATTATTTCCCTAAAAATAAAGAAATATTTCAAGACAAATCTAGACTTAAGTTATAAAAATATCAGATAATTCAATAAGAACATAAGATTTTACCAAAAATAAGATTAGCTTGATCTTGTGACATTTCCAGGTCAGGATGTTTATCTAATGCCTTGAGGCGATCAGCCATTCGTTTTAACTCCCTCACAAGATCGTTCTCTGCCAATACAGATTCAGCTACACGAACTAAAAGCCTCCTCATTAACTGGATTGCTTCTTGCTCTGATGACCGAAATTGGAGTAAAACAAGTATTCTACATAGTGCTGACACATATGACCTCTCTGCAGGAGTCTTCTTTGTAGGGAATGCTGCCACCTGTAATTCAAGTTTAAGGTTGCAGAAGTCTTCAGTCAGAGGGCCTAAAGCCTTAATTTTTTGTCAACAAAATACTATTAGATGAGATTAAGAATAAAATGTTTTTTGTCAACAATATACTAGTAGAAGAGACTAATAGTAAAATGATGACCAAAAGAGTATAAAGAGTACAACCTTTGCTTATCATAAGAAATCTTAGGCTGATTCATTATGTTTCATTCAGGCAGATTACATATGATTTTGGAAGGTGGAATCTTTCTCCTCATTATGTATTTTTAAGTTTAACAATAATATATGCGGTTATGGTAATAAGTGATAACCTAAATCCTCTATCCAAAAGATTTAGGTAATAAGGAACAATAATATATGCCTCCTTTTCTATTCCTTTTTGGTAATGTCTTGGCTTATTTTTCTGCTCTTCCTTAAACAATAAGGTATAACCTGCATCAGGCATTTCAAAGTAAATTTCCCTATTCAGCAAAGCCATTTAAGTTAAAAGATAGTTGATATCTTAAATGATCGAGAGTAATAAAACCTACAATATGTAAGATCCAAAAGCACAGCTTCAGTACATGGAATTATTTGGAAAACTAGGAAGATTGAAATATTAAGTTCTAGCTATGGGTCAAAGTCAAGAATTTAGCATATATGAGTAATTCAATTCCACAGTTTCAAACTCACCTCTGCCGCTATGCGTATTGCAAGCCCTTCCTCCCCACTCTCTAACGGAGGTTCCATGGTACCATTTATAACTTCTGGTTGGTCCCTAGTGTTTCTTTCATCCTCGGTCTCCTTTGCATATAGAGGAGCCTGCATCATCTGCAGCATGAAACGTGATACTTGGACTGCACGTTTTCGCATATTAGACACCACAAACGCAGAACCTCCAGCATTGCCATTGATTCCAGGCCACATAGAACGCATAACTCGAATGAAAGCCTTGGATATACACTTCTGCATATTAGTAACCACTTAAGTTCAGGCCATAGACTAATAAAAAAAATTAATTTGACAACATTTGCAACCAATTTCACTACTTTCCTTGTGATTGGCCGAGATGCAAGGGTAATGCTCGAAGAACACAGATAAGCACTGTTTCAACCTAGATAAAAAGTAATGTGGTCAGTGAGGAGGATTTAAACTAGCAGTATATTAAAAGGTACAAAGAAGGCACAAGTCAAGCTACCTCTCCAACTCCTTAGATTCATTGCTGAAATACAAGGTAATGAGCTTGGATAATAGCAAAGGATTTAAACTAGCAGGTATGCTTTGGTAATTCTCACTTAACAGAAGAATTTTTGCAAAGCCCTCCCCAAGAGCACCTTGAACAGACTCATTGTCTTCACTTGCCAATGAATTGTCCCAATCATCCTTAATAAGTCCAGCATACAAAAGATCAAGCAATCTGGGACTCGAGTTACCATCCATATCAGAAATGTCTAAAGGATAAGTCATCTCATAGTCTTCATTTTGAGATGACATGTTCTGGCCCATAGTCCAATCAACTTCCTGAGGCTGATGCCACATCCCAATATCAAACAATGCCTTACAAGCCACTATGCTAATTGGAGCAGGGGCCTTAACAAAAGAAAGCTTTAACTGCTTTACTAGTTCCTCACTTGGCCTTTTCTCTAACAACCCAAAGAGCCCAAGGCACCTAACTGCAATCCTCTGTACGTCCAAGTGAGAATGTTTTGCCTGCAATTTCAGAATACATAAAAGTTGTAATTCATTCCAAAAAAAAAAAACAAGCAAACATGCAAAAAGTAAAATATACTAACACAAGGTCCATGGAAATAAAAGATGAAAAAATACATATATATATATATATGTAGATCCGACACTCATAATGCTACCACACACACACACACCTACACTAAACACCTATTCATTGGGGAAGTTGCAGCACTTCATAAAAGAGTATATTTCTGGCTTATTTGAATCTGGGATCTAGATTTATTACGATCCCGAGTTGCATAGGCATATGGACCGTAGCATTTCACTTTTCCCTAACAGCATCTTACAATATTTTCTTAAAAGAACATACTCTAACATTTAGCCACCCTGCTATCTCCTAAGCAGAAGACAAGACAATACAACAACTTAAAACCAAAACCAGACACTCATTCAAAAGAAATTAAAACACGGGATTATGACTCTTAAGCATGTGCCAAAAATTAAGTTCAATACCGCTGGAAGCAACAGAGATTGCAGTAGCTCAGCAGGTTCAATAGCTCTCCCTTTGATCCGGTGATATGATCTTGTCTTCTCTAAGCAAAGGCCAAAAACAGCAAGACAGTGCATCCACTGCATAAAATCTGCTGTTCTCTCCCTGCAAGGGACAGCTAGCTCCTCTACAACCCTAAGAACAATGTCCTCAAATTCACCACTGGCTGCATGCACCTTGCTTGCCAACCCATATACCGCATCAGCCCAATCTCGATCACCACCAAGATTTATTCCATCTCCTATAACAACCATGTTCCCATATTCATCTACTTCATGGTCGAAAGGTTTATGGAGCAATTCCAGCACAAATGTACTAGCAACCTTCCTGTTTGAAGTATCTGAAAAATCAAGCATTGCACCAAGCAATAGTAGCTGTCGACATGCAAAGCGATAATTGGAACCTGAAAGAATATTCAAGTTAGGATATGGAGTTGGATATAATCAATATTCTCAACCACATGCAGCTTATACCCACCAGCATCAATGTGAGATTTGACTAAATCTATATAATCAGATATTGTTGCTGGCAGAATTCTCTCAAGAAGGTCATTATTGTCTGTAGCTTCTGCAGCATATACAGCTGCTTCAGTGCCCATTGTAGAAGCAGCATCAGAGCCTTTCTCCTGTCCAAGCACAAGTTCCAATTCTAAGGTACTAAGGAGCAAGTTTACTTAATTCAGTATATATATAACTTCAAGAATAGATCAATGGACTCCTAACAAATTATTCATGACACCAACACTTAATCGTAAAGGAATCAAAGAAATAATAAAAAGAGTCCAATTTCGCATAACTAAGCCAAAGTGCCAAACTACTCAAGCTCAGTCTTACTCTTCTTTTTTGTGAGCGGGTGGCAGGATGTAAAACAGAACCAAATACTTAACAGAAAATTCAGAGAAACAAATACTAAAATATAAATAAATAAAGGTAAATGACTGGCAAACTTACTTGTGCCGCCATCTGCAGGTGCCTACATATCATCCTCCAGTAAAGTGCAACCTCCGGTTCCATCAGTTGGATGTTTGGTATGCAACGTTCAGAGTCTTCTATAATCAAATTGAAAAGCATGAGCACCTCTAATGTAAATTTCTATGTATAATTTTTTCCAAGCTATGGTAAACACCTAATCATTTTAGTTACTCAGAGAATGGATACTAAAATCATCAGTTCAAGGAATTGAATGCAATCATGTACAAAAGCCAATTTTGTAAAGAACTGCATAAAAGACACTATATCAATCTAGTTACTATTTGTGAGTTGTGACTAGACACATCACCAACTTATTCAGTAATATGAGAATTATGAGAGTTGAATCAATGTTTGTGCATCAGAGATTGGATAAGATAAGAAAGTTTTACATATATAATATATGTGCTTGTGCGTGCGCGCACATGTGTGCACGCATCACTTATTCTTCAAAATAATTAGAACTAGAAGAATATCCAAAACTATAAGTCTATACTGAACACTTTGAAAAATAAATTAAGACAATAATAAAAAGAAAACAAAGCAGGAAAAGAACAGTTAGTGAAAACAAATTCCAAGTGCTCAAGAAAACCTGCCCCTAGACCCCGGAGTAACATTTAAGATAAAGCATCTTTAATTATTTCTATTTAGGTAACTAGTGTATTCAATATATCATTCATTGCAGCATAATGAGTGTAGACAACAAAATCAAAGGGAGCAATCATCTCACTGGACCTTATTCTCAGTTGCAGTTCAGACCTTGAGTATGCTAGGATTATCATAATTTATGCATGCCCATCTTTTATAATGAAGATAATGGTTAGTTTGTTATAGCAAGTTGGGTTTAGTGAAGGAGTTATGCTAACTGGACCGGTCCTACACATCAATGTATACATTTAACTGGTGAAAAAGATAAAGAACTGTTTCGCACCTTCAGCTCTTTCACTGTTAGACGATATGTACTGCCGGATGCTTTCACCTTCAGGTACTCTAATTTCACCACCTTTTAGCAAGGCCATAGCTACAGACTCCCCGACCATTTCATACGTTTCCACATCAAGATACTTAAGAAGTACTAAAGGATCTCCATTGCAGCACTTATGTAGCCATTCATCTTTCATCAATTTCAGACACTCCTTTGAAACAGCAGGAGAACGGTCGGCAAGTCCCCTCTGAAGGATTAATGTTCTATGCTTGATACTACAAAAACAACCTAATGAAAGTGAGGAAAAAGTAAACTATAAAATTATACCCGAAAAAAAAAAATATATATATATATATATATATATAAAAATAAATAAAAAAACAAAGGACAGTGGGAAAACAAAATTTTCTTTTATAACAGAGATAAATTCCACTTTAAGAATACACAATATAGTCCCTGATATAAGTAACAACACTCAGAGCTAATGTATGCCGATAAAGTAGTTAAAAGAGTCTCCACTGATACAAAGCAAAAGGACTAAATTATGATCATCGTTCATATACGGGCCATTATCCCATTTCAAAAGTTATACATTTCCCCAATATTTCCCAATTAGACATGGTCATTCTACTTTATTATTATTTTTCTTTTTCCAAATTGTAGTAGCATCCCCCTTGTTATCCATCAGATGTAGGTATACAGCTGCAAGAGATTAGTACTAAATTGGCATCGAACCATAAGCTTACCTGAGGCTTTGAAGAGGAAATTTACTGGCTAAAACACAGTATGCTGCTTTTCTCACTGATTCACTGACATCTAATGTGCAATCAATGATTGCTTGAGCAGTTGCAATTGAAGGAGGTAGAGAGAGCACTATTGTCTTTCGAACCTCCTGCAAAAGTACAAATGTTGGACAATAAAGAAATAAGTTTCCACGGAATTATAACTTATAAGTACAGCCAGTGAGTGTAATAAACCATAAAAATTAATAAAAGCATTCAATTATGTTTTTTTTTATTGGTTTATAAGAGTAGTACATTGGACAAATATGAAAAATAATGTATTTGTGAGTGTTTAAAATTTGGATTTTAATTTCAATAAACAAGTATACTGAAGTATTCCTAAGCAGGATACTAGGAGAAAGGCATTGTACTTCAATCTAAACTGCACTGCATGACATGTATATATTTAAACCAGTAGATGCACTCACCACAATTTGTTCTACAGGAAGCATCTCAAGAAATAAATCAACGATATCACTGTTCTCGCAATCACTTGCAAAACGCGATAGAGCCCTCACTGCAACTGTACGAATCACAGGGATTTTGTCCCCTGCACGCAACTTCATACAGTCTATTACTTCATCCCACAGGTCACTGCTAACTTCTGCATCATCTGGTAATTGCATAATGATCTACAAAAACAAAATTTCCGTCATGCTAGGGAACAAAAGTGGTGAAGAGCATGAAACATCTACACAAGAACTTATGCAATCATGGGGGAAGATATTAAAATTCTAGTCAAACATCAAAGAATCTAGTGAATCACCATATAGATTCAAATATAGTGCATATTTAAAAGTAGATGATTAAACGTTACTTACGTAACTCAGGTTTAGAAGTCAGTGGCTCAAACTTAATTTGTACTAAACACTTCTTTTTTCAACCACAATATACCACAAGGAAATGACCAGGCTATTTTCAAACCAAGTTCACAATTATAAAGGATTCTGGAGAAGTAATACATCAACAAGTCTAAAGCCACAGCTTCTGGAGAAGTAATACATCAACAATTCTACAGCAACCAAAAGCCATATGTCCGTATTTATGAATAATTCACATTTCAGTTGATTGACCAATTCAAATTGTTTTATTATGAAGACCGGGGCAGTGGGTTTTGTCTTCTGCCTATCATTTGGACGGGTTAAATCAAACGGTGTTTTACACTTTCATATAACACCTAAAAGAAGCAACTAATGAAAAACTCCACCTAATTCAAGGATATGACACGATCAAATCACTACGAACAACGAGACATTCCCTCCCTACTCTCATGACCCAAACCAAGGTTGATATTTCTGATTCCAATTCTCTAAGTCCGACAAACAATTGAAAGCAAGTAGGATTTGTAAATCCAAATGAAAACCAGCCAAGCATCAAAATATCAGACTCCCTTCCTTAGTTATAGACAACAAGTTTGAAAAAAACCTAAAACTAAAAACCGCCATCGTAACAATACTGCAGCTCAATTCTCAATTACTTTCCCGTCTTCCGGTAAGTTCAAACTCCACCAATTATCTCCACAGCAAGAACATCTCATCTGCAGCAGTTGAACCTCTAGTTTTTCGTCATATCTCCACTAATCGAATCAGTAACGCATTTAAACTACAACAATTCAACACGGAATCCAACTCTTCTCTCAAAATTCATCACATCCTTCAATAGAGAAAGACAATTACCTCCTTCCAGCCACAAGCCCACACATCAAGACCTCAAAATAATGTCCTCTTTTTCTTCCAATTTCAATTTCCAGCAACACAATTAGTATAAATTGAACAACAAAAAGACACAGAAACCCTAAGCCCTAATTTTCGTATCGAAATTCCAAGAACGAAGCTAAAAGGCTCACCTCAGAGATGATCTGGCAGGCGCGGAACCTCGGCGTCCGATTAGAAGCGGCGGAAGCGGTGAGAAGGAACCTGAGGAACTCATCCAAGAAAGAGCCGGCGTCGCTCTGGTCGGGGTCTTTGCCGGCGGCGAAGGCGGAGACGAAGCGGAAGATGCGCTCGGTGGAGGCGGTACGGCGCTGGAAGGCGAAGAGCGGGAGTAGGGCTTTGCAGAAGGAATTGAAGAAGGACGAAGCCGTTTTGGAGCGGCGGAGGGCGTAGAGCTCCTTGCATTTGCGGTTGTGGATTGCGTTCGAAGCGCGAGCCTCGTCTAGGATTTGGACGATTTTGAGCTTCAACGGCTTGTCTTCTTCGTCCATGGCTATCTTTCTCGCTCTGGGAACTGGGATCTGAGAACCTTTGACGTTTCGGATTTCAAAATTCGAGCGGGAGTTTAAACCTAAACAATAATTTGGGCTTTATCCCAAAAATGATCCATGTATTTTATTTTCCTTACTTTTTTTAAATTAAAACTTAAAAATTGATGTATTTAAACTAATGAAATCAAAAATTAGTCACCGACTCTCTATTGTCTTGAACTAGCTTGATCAATTTTTAAGGTAGATCAATACGACCATTGTTTCTGCACAAACCCGTAGGCCTGGTAAAGACTGGTGAATCTAGATGTGATCTCCTCCTGCAAACCTGCTAACTAAGTGGAATACCAGGCGGGCCGGTCTTCTCCTCTCCGATGCCTAAGTTAGTACAGTTGGGATGAATAGATAACTTAAGCATGTATGATAAGCAGTTGGAGAGAACAGTTACCTATTAAAGAGGGTAGTTGAGGCCCTTATATAGGTGGTCGGGCGTGAGGTCTGGTCTTACTCTTCGATGTGGGACTGGTGTCCTTCTGTTTGTACATAAGAAGGACAGCTCTGGTGGCCTGTTCGGCAGGCTGGCGTCCCCGGTTCCCGGGCCCCTGGTTGCAAGGTAGACTGTTGGGCCTCGGGTCCGGGTGCTGGTGATCCTGCTCCAGGCCTCAATCCGGCCCCAAACGTGCTGGCTGCGGGTCTATGGGCCTATGTAGCCCCTCTGTGGCTACTGTCAACAAGTCCCCCAAGTTCCCGGTCAAGTGCAATATTGAATGGGGACTTAATATGTCTTGCTCTTGTCCCGCAGACCCGCAGGGTTACCAACCCAACGGTGCCCAGTCCCCCAAGTCCGCATTGAAGATTGGGCGTGACCGGGCGTTCGGGCAGAGAAGGCGTGGTGATGTGAGTACCTATTAATGATGACGTGTGACAGTTTATGAGTATGCTTGTAATACTAATGGTATTGTGCTCAAGTGTTGTCGTGTCATAAGTATGGAACGGGGTGAAACCCGGACGAGTGCATGGGAGGACGATGTGGCGTTGAAATCCGCCATGCAATGAATATGGAGCGGGGTGAAACCCGGACGAGTGCATGGGATGACGATGGCGATGTGAGGACTCGATCGGTGGACTGCCATACAGGAGCGAGTCCCCCAAGTTCCCAAGGTACAATTGCTGCCAACGGTGTGGGCAGGCCGGGGAGTAGCCCTGTGGCTCGGCCCAGCTTGTGTTGGAATAAGCGTGGGGTAACGTGCCTGCGGGGAGATTTGTTCTGTGTTTGAGAAACAATCTGCCCGGTGGGGTGGCGTGGAGATAACAAGTCTCGCCTTGGATCCCCATATTTATCACAGTTCAGTGTGATGCAGGGTTTTTATCCTGCTGGAAAAGTTTACATGTGTTAGATGTAAACTCTCCCGGGTTTATAAAGCCCATGTCGGTTGAATGTCACATAACCGGTGAGATGCCAGGGAGCCGGTTGAATGTTACCTAACCGGTGAGATGTCATGGAGCCGGTTGAATGTTACCAAACCGGTGAGATGCCGTGGAGCCGGTTGGATGCTACCAAACCGGTGAGATGCCATGGAGCCGGTTGAGTACTACCTAACCGGTGAGATGCCGTGGCCCTTGGGGAAGTGGGGGGGCTTGACGCCTCGGTTCCTGCCCCTATCTCCCTTAACTGCCGCTTGTAGGCGGGACAAGTGGCTGACATGCATTTAAGGAGGAAGCTCATCAGTCCAATCAGTTATGATGGCGTGGGAAGGTTATCGATGCTGGGACACGCATCAGTAGGAAGCGATCTGAGATGGAGGGCCTGAATTCGCAGGCGTTTGAGTTGCCCTGATTGATTATTTGGGGGGGATTACAGGGGTACCTAGGGCATCGAACCCGTCTATAAAAAGGCCTCTTGTGTCTTCATTATTTCTGTTTTTGCTCTTGGCCCAGAGAGAAGAAGAGAAGGTTGGAGAGGAATTTCGGCGAAAGTTCTGTGGAGGTGTCTCGCGATATCCGTGCCCCAAGCATTCTGGTTCTTTGCCTACCATTGCTCGGTGTTTTCCTAGGACTGACTTTCCTCGGTTGTGCATAGTAATCAGTAAGCCTCGCCTTCTTTGCTTCGTGTTTTTCTTTTATGTTGGTGTTTTGGGGGGGGGGGCCTCTGTTGCCGACTGTGAGTTGTTTTGAGCGGGGCATCTGCGGCGAACTTGGGGAGCAGCCGCAGAGGGCGCTGTTCTAGCTTATTGCTGACCAACGGTGGGGTTTTGTTTTCTTCCCCTTAGGTTAAATGGCTTCTGCGAGCTCTGATGGGGCTTCCGAGTCGGCCGACAGGCGTCCCGTGGTGGACGATGAGGAGAGATTGGAGGACTGGCTCGGTTCTGATTCCCCGGAGTCCGAAGCCGCTGACCGCTCCAAGGGCGGGGTCTCGTCTTCCGGATCTCTGGGTTCTGAGGGCATCCCGTACGGGGTGCGCTTTCCTGGCACTCCGCCCGTGAGCCACACTATCGGGAGTGGGAAAGAGGCTGTAGTGTGGGATGAACTGGAGGGTACTATGAGCCCTGCAGAGGTTGCCGCCTTCCGGGAGACGTGGAATATCCCCGATGAGGTGGCGTTACGGCCGCTGAATCCCGGAGAATCGGCTTGTATCCCGGAGGCGGGTTGGGTTGCTGTTCACGCAGACCAATTTCACCACGGGTTCTCCCTCCCGCTGCCAGACTTCGTGCAGTATATGCTTAGCGCTCTGCAAGTGTCTCCTGCGCAGCTTTCCGGAAACCAGTGGAGGCAGCTGCTGAGCCTCGGTTGTCTGTACGAGCTGTCCGGGATGAGCATGCCAACGGTGAATGAGTTCCGGGCACTGTACAGACTGTCCTTCTCGAAGAAGAAAGGGTGCCGGGGTTGTCTGACCTTTAGCGCCCGACACTTCCAGCCTATCATCACCCACCTACCTTCCTGGGTGGACAATAACTGGAGGAAGAAGGTGGTGATGGCGGGTGGGAAGTGGCAGAAAAGGAGCAGGATGTACCTAGTTCCTGGTGCCTTCCAGCCCCTTGGCGACCAATCGTTCGTACTGTCCGAGTTGGAGTGGGATAGGATTATGACGATACTCGGGTGCTGGGACGATCTTGAACGGAGTTCCTACAACGTCATACGGCGGGAGGTGTTGGAGTACTGTTGTCTCGGGCGGCATCCCGGTGCGTAGCAGGGTTTTAGTAGTGACGTTCCTGCTGACCGAGTTGATACTAACCTTTTGTTTGTTCTGCAGGTGCATCTTTCCGGACGGTCGTCAAGCCCGGTAACACCCTATCCATGGACGGTGAAGACCTTGTCTCGAGGTTGAAGGAGAAAGGGGAGGCCGTTTCACGGACCTCGGTGGATGAGGAGTCCGGTCGGCTTACCGTTCATGCCGAACCGCTGGCCCTGGACGTTGCGGACGACGCCTATGCCCTAAGGCGTGATAAGACTCAACCCGCTGCGTCCAAGGCGGGACCCGAAAAGGGCAAGACCACCGGGGGGCCACCAAAGGTTCCTGGTGGGACGAACAGGATTCCGCACCGACCGGGATCGGTCCCGCTTGTCACCAAGGTCTCTCGGACAGGCGCACAATCTTCTTCACCGGACGGCCAGGGTGAGAAGAGGCGGAGGATCATGGACATCCCTCCCTCCGCGCTGGTGACGCTGACTGGCCGGTCGTCTGGTGAGAACTTGGTGAAACGGCTCAAGCTAGTCAGCGGTGCGACGAGTTCCGCTGGGGACAAGGCCGCTGCTGCCTCAAATTCTGCCGGTCAGCAGAGTAGCCCCGCTCCTACGGAGGAACAGAGGGGAGGTCCGGAGAGTCCCTTCATCCGGAAGCTGGGGGCAGATGTGGCTGGCCTTGGTCTGGATAGGCCTGGGGCCGTTGGAGCCTTGTCGGGGGAGAGCCGCCAGAGGAGCAAGGAGTCGGTCGTCCGGGTAAGAATTGTTTGGTGCCACGGCACCGCTCATAAGTTTCGTTATTTTTGTTGTTTGCTTAGCCGACTCCCTGTTGTTCTGTAGCTACTGTACAATCTGTACCAGCCGGACCCGAGTGAGGAGCTGTCGGAGTTGAAGAGGCAGGTGACCGCTCTGACAGGAACCCGTGAGCGCCTGGAAGTGGAGAAGTCCAGGCTTGAGCGGGAGAAGGTCAGACTGGAAGAGAGGGCCAAGAAACAGGCGGTCAAGCTAGAAGACCAGGTCCGGAGCCTCGAGGAGGAAAAGGAGCGGGCTGAGGAGGAGAGGGCCGAGCTGGAGGCCAGAGTGGATGAGCTCCAGGTGGGAGCTACCGATGTGCGTGCCGCCACTGCCGCTGCGGCTGGAAAAGAGGACCCAGAGCTTTTCCAGCGGGTTGTCCTCAAATATCACGATAGTGATCAGTTTCTTGAGCTCTTGGAAAAGGCTAGGGAGTCGGGTATCGCCGATGCCTACGTGGAGTGGGAAGAGAAGGGGTACCTGGATACCTTACGAATGCCGAAGACGGGGGCCGATGACGATACCCATGGGCAGCTGGCAGAAGAGGAGCAGCCGGAAGGGAAAGGCGGGCTTCGACCATCTGCACCCGCCAGAGAGGATGCGGTGGCTCTATCTGGGGAAGCTGGTGGGATGCCCGCTGAGGAGGGAGGCACGGCTCCTTAAGATTTTTTTTTTGCTCTCTTTTTTGTAAATCTGTTGGAACGGTTTTTTTTTTGTATTATGCCCTTTCGATGTACATTTTTGCTCCGGTGGAATTCCTTGGATTTCTCTCAAAAATAGTTGGCATACATATCTTATAATGTTGCGTTGGTTGAACCGTTGATATGCCAAACTAACTGCTTGGAATTTCTGGCACCTAACCCTTCACCGGGTCCGGGCGTACTTACCAGCCCTGGCCCTGCTCCCGGTCGGGATCTGCTCTCTTTTCCCCTATATACCGCTGAAGCTGACCGCTGTTAATCAAACCCTCCACCGCTGTCTTGAGGGCGAAGCAACTGTTCGTCTGATGGGTAGCTTCATCGTGATAGGAGCAGTACTTGCCTGTTCGCGCCTGGGTAAGTTTCCCCTTCGGGTACTTGCTCCTCGGCGATGGGGGAATGATGTTCCCGTTTTCGTGCAAGATGTCCTCGTATGAAGAGGTTAGAGTGGTGAAGACCTCTTGACGTTCTGCTGGCATGATCGCCAGGGGGCGTTCTTGCCGGTACTGCGCCTGCTTGTGCTCGCCCTGGGGTTTGTCATGATAGGGCTCCTGCTGCTGTTGGTTCTCCCAATTTATGTCGGGTCTACTTGGCTGGGCGCCTCAGTTCTCGCTCCGCTGGCTGGCCTTGTTTTCACGGCCGGCCGGGGGTTGTTCCTCCCGCTTTCTCTTCAACAGGTGCTGCCCATACGTTTCATGATCCGCCTGAGCGTGCCTGATGACCATCGTCATTAGTTCGTCATACCCCTGCGGGAGTTCCACCCGTACGACGTAGGAAAATTTTCCTGGCCGAAGCCCCTGTTTGAACGCCATCTCGCCGATGCCCTTGTCGAGATTCTGAACCCCGGTCGTCGCCGTTTGCCAGCGGTTGACAAACGTCCTCAGCTCCTCGCCAGGTGCCTGTCTGCAGTTGAAGAGGATGATTGATGTTCGGGCTCCTTCGACCCGGAGGATGAAACGGCCTACGAATCGGTCGGCCAGCTGCTCAAATGCCTCGATGGAGTTTGCCGGGAGCTCATAGAACCAGCTGAGCACCTCTCCAAACAGGGTTTCCTGGAAAATGTTGCAGCACACTGCATCGGAATAGCCCTTGGCTCACGTTTGAGACCGGAAACTATCCAAATGTTGGTATGGGCAGTCGGATCCCGAGTACGTGAGCTTTAGGGATTTCTGGTTACCAGACCTCCCTGATTCCAGAACTCGGTTCGAGAAGGGGCCCATGCGTTCGTTGAATCGCGCGCCTTCCATCGGTCGCGCTGCCCTTCTCTCGTTGGCCTCCATTTGGGCCTTTAGATCCGACACATAGTCGGTGAGTATCTATAATGCCCGTGCGGTCGGGGTCACGACTTCATCTTCGAATGAAGTGCGCGACTGCGGGGGTGCCAGCGTGCTCATTGGCAAAACCGCGCCGCCCGGAGACTCCGCCCTCCTGCGGTCGCTAGACCTTCCTCCCGATGACTGTCCCGCCTCAAGGCGCTGAAGTTGGCCTGGCGCGGGTGTACGTGCCCTTGCCATAACGGCGTTGCGCTGCTGTCCTCTTTTCAGGGCATCCACCAGGGCAGCGTTTACTGTCTCCATTTCCTCATACCGAGCATTGGATTTTGCTCTATTCCGGTCGCTCTCCGCGCGCAGGCGACCGACTTCTGCTCTCATTGCCCGTATCTCCCCCGCCATATCGTGCCGGTCAGGGTTGTACGTGGTGTCCCGGTCGCTGTCACCGAGCAGACTCTCCTCTTTGTCGCTCGGATCGTCCGAGAATGTCAGCGAAAAGCCCCGGTGCGTTGGTTGGCCTTCTTCCACCGGGCCTTTCCCGCACGTGCCATCGTCGCGTGCCCCCGGCGTGCCGCTCGCCTTCCCATAGCTACAGTCGTCATGGGTGCCCTAGTCGCTGCGCTTCTCCCGTGCAGCGACTGGGGTGGAGATGAGCACTTGCTCTGGTGCGACCGGCTGACTCTCCGTTGTATTTCTTTCCTGCCCTGCTTCTGAGCTTTCTGCCATTTGGTGATATCTACGTGACTTTTATTAAGTTTCCCACAGACGGCGCCAATTGTTTCTGCACAAACCCGTAGGCCTGGTAGAGACTGGTGAATCTATATGTGATCTCCTCCTGCAAACCTGCTAACTAAGGGGAATACCGGGCGGGCCGGTCTTCTCCTCTCCGATGCCTAAGTTAGTACAGTTGGGATGAATAGATAACTTAAGCACGTATGATAAGCTGTTTGAGAGATCAGTTACCTATTAAATAGGGTAGTTGAGGCCCTTATATAGGTGGTCGGGCGTGAGGTCTGGTTTTACTCTTCAATGTGGGAGTGGTGTCCTTCTGTTTGTACATAAGAAGGACAGCTCTGGTGGCCTGTTCGGCAGGCTGACGTCCCCGGTTCCCGGGCCCCTGGTCGCAAGGTAGACTGCTGGGCCTTGGGTCCGGGTGCTGGTGATCCTGCTCCGGGCCTCAGTCCGGCCCCGGAGGTGTTGGCTGCGGGTCTGTGGGCCTATGTAGCCCCTCTGTGGCTACTGTCAACAACCATGATCAATACGACCTAAGTAAATAATTAGAATCTCAATACAAAAAGTTAACTTTGAGTTTGTATTTTTATCATTCGAAATTTCTATTACTGTTGTCACGTCTAAGTGTCTCATCAAACTTTGTTTTTACGTAATAATATGAGCTCAAAAGTTGCTACACACGAAACTTTATTCATACTAGTGGACAAGGCGATATCTATGGAAAAATAGAATCCACGGAGATGGTTACCCTCAACGGAAACTTCTTGTTGTGGTCCAACTCAATATTCCAATATGCTTTCTTCTTTCTTTTGGCAGCAAATGCATTTTAATTAAAAGAGGCATGGAGTACCGAAGAAAAAATCAACTCTATAGAGTATTAGAGTATAGACTAAGATAATTGCATCGTAATGACTTTTTGATCTTGTATTTAATTTTGAAACCAAACCTTAGCCGCTACGGATATAGCGTTTGGCTAATACCTATATTTGACAAATAGAACCTCTATTGGCCCTTACAATGTTACCAGTTGATATTGTCCATCACAAAGGGCAGTGTCGACTAATAACTTTGGCATCATATGTATAGTTTGCCGCATTAACATAACTAAATCTGCATATACCTCAATAGGATTTGGATTTAGATTTGGATTTGGCCTAAACTAAGAATCTGGCCTAGTTACCCAAAAAGTTTGATCTTGAGGATTAGGAGCGTCATGTTCCCAGTTAGTAGTACCCTCTGTTTCAGTGTTTGGCATCAAAACCAAAATGCCAGAAAATCAATCTATTGTGGCCATTGATTGGTAGTAAACTAGTGTAAGTAGCACATTGTTACAAGCAGAATATATTCCTTGGCCTAGGAGGAATAATAATGCAGATGGACAACTGGGTTTCATTGGTAATGGTGGTGCCAACAGAACCCAAAGCTTTCCTTCTTGTAACTATCATCCACCACCACCCCCAATGTTCCTGCAGAGATTACTGTATTCTCTTATACACATATATTTATAAGGCTCCCTCTCTCTGTATATATATACATATATAGATACATGACCCTTGTAGTAAGGGATCCATTTTTTGGGTCTAAAAAAGGGATAAGTCGTTTGACGAACTTTCTGATCACCAAACCGCATCTTCACTTTGTAGAGCTATATGAGTAAATCATTTCTACAAATTTTAAGACGATTTGGTGATCGTTAAGGCATTTAAAATGTTGATTTATTTTTAATGACCTCGAACGGCTCAGGTTTGTCAGAAAATGTTGAATTGTTTGACTTAATCTCAATCATTCAAGGTCATTAAAAAAAATAGATCTAAGGGTGTTTTGTTATCCATTTTTTAGACCAAAAAATAGATCCCTTACTAGAAGGGTTCTTCTGTATATAGATATACATATATAAGGAGTGAAAGGAAAGCCTGCCAATTTGGCACCAGATGCTACTTCTATAAATTTGGATAGGATAGGCCAAAGACAGAGTGACAAACACAACTAGGACAGAAGATAAAATCTTTGAGTGGAACTGTTTTCAGCCAAAAATAGTTTGTTGGTTTACTTGTTATCTCTGCTTTGCTAGTGTACAGCGACAAGGCCAAGGCCAAAGCCTTAGGCCTAGGTGTGTGACTATGACTAGGTCATTTTTGTCATCAACAACTTACAACTACAAGGCTGAAAACCAATACTAGCTAAGCCTATCATTTTTATGTCCATGAAGCTGGAAAATACTTCATCCAAAGTCTTTCAATACTTTTAGTTTTGTATATCTTAGATTCTTAATCCAAACCGTTTATATTTTAGATGATTTGTTAAAGATCACTGCACAAAAGATCAACCAAATCAAATACCGTTAAAGTTTCATCAAATAAATAGATTGTTGCTGTGAAGGTCTTCGCTCTTAACAAAATCTATTTCCTTAATATCAATATTAGATAAACAAACGATATACAATTTGATCTTTCATTATTATTATTATTATAATAAATGAGGTGATCAAATGATCAATTGTTCTTCTTGGTCAACGTCGCCAAGTGGTTTAGTTGTAGTTATATTGGGTCTCGCTACTGAAATATTTGATGTGGAACTCCCACATCTCCTGTTCGAACACTGGTTTCGCTTAATTTAATTGCTGAATTATAAACGTGACCAGGAAAGAGGCTGTAATGCCCAATCCGGACTCCCGACGGATTAGTCTTATCGCTCTCTCATATAAATAATGTTGACTTTTATATGTGTTCAATCTATTCAACTATGTTGGATGGCTTTTTTGCAACTTTAAGTTGTACTGCCTGTATGCTAATACAGTATAGCCTCTAAGTTGTAAATAAGAGTAGTTTAGAAGATTTTATTTAAGCTAATTAGCCAACTATACTAACATATTAAGTAATCAATGATCATATATGTCAAACCTTCTCGTTAAACTCGTAGTTTTGATATGGGAATATTATTATTATTTATGCAAGCGTGATCGAGGTCGAGGCTCAACAAACAAACAAACAAGATCGATGATTGAGACACAACACAACATGACTCGCAATAGTAGTAATGGGGTCGTCGTGCTTGTAATCTAAGCCTATAATTTCAAAGGAAATTATAGAATTGACAATAAGTTATATCAATCAAGTCGGCTATTGATCGACAACGGTAAGGTTAATGAATATGATCCTCTAATGAAACGAGTGGTAAGGACTCCTCTCAAATCTAATTCTATATCTATAAAACAATCTAGAGGTTTTGTGGCTCAACTCGATGCCCATTAGAGCCTCTCAATCGGTGCAACTATAGAGATATCCATAATGCAAGTTAGGGTTGTTTTCTTTTTCTTAAACTCTTCATCCTGATAATAAATAATTTGTAGGTTTGTTAGTGACATAGTTGACTTTGCTTCATTCGTAGTATGGTTGACTCACAGTTCTGAGTGACTAGATAAATGGAGGATCACTACAGTAGTGTTCTATGTTATTTGAGTACCAACATAAAGCTCGAGGCTGGCCGTAATTGTATCAGTTTGAGGGGATTTCCTAGCTCAAGATTCCACCGGTAATATGCATTATCAATTGGTCTAGTGGCATAGAATGTCCTTTATAAGTGAGAGGTTATGAGTTTGATTGACGCTAGACTCGTTATATCATTTTAGTTGTTTATTTGATAATAAAAATAAAAATAAAAAATTCTCCGTGATGCATGAGATGCATTATAACTGCTAAATATATGAGACTGATGACTGTAGGAAAAGAATAGTCCAAATGCGATGCAGCTAAGGGACATGGTATCATGAGTTTTACCGATTTGATTATATTTTTCATTAGGCAAGTCATATTTGTCCTCCTTCAACCTCCGCTCAGCTATAACAACATATATACATGATCATGTCTTGTTTAATTATAAGAAAGCTTGACGATCAGAAACTTAGCACCATGTCAATTTGCCCTTTCAAGATAACCTAAAACCAGTAGCATTAATTTATTGAAATGCTTAACCTTTCATTATTAACGAAGAGAATATTGATCTTTTCTCTTCCTATAATCCTATCTAGAAATAAGAAATACAGAAAAATTCACCAATAGTGTCTCAACTCTTGTGACCCGGTCAGTTTGATACCTGACCTTTAAAATTAATCAAATTGATACATGAACTTGTGTTTTACCATCAATGAGATGCCCCCGTCTAATTTTCGTTACAATACGGTTAATTTATTGACGTGGCTTAGACGTGTGTCCCACATAAATGTCAAATGAAGTCATTTTACTGATATCGGAACCTTCCTACTCCATTTTTTTTCTTTTTTTCTTCATCGTCTTTCTCCCTATCTTTCTCTCCAGAAAAAACTCAAAATTGGATAGACCTGACCAAACTTTTTTTTTTTATTTTACCAAACCCTAATTAAGATTTCGGTTTCAGTAAAATGACTTCATTTGTCCTTTTTTGGGATCCACGTTTGAGCCACGTCAATAAATTGTTGACGGAAATCTGATGGGGGCACCTCATTGATGGCAAAACACAAGTTCAGGTATCAATTTGATCAATTTTAAAGGTCAGGTATCAAACTGACCGGGTCACAAGAGTTGAGACACTATTGGTGAATTTTTCTTTAAAAAATATATGTGTTTTTTTTTTAATCGAAAGTCCAACACTTGTATTCAGTAGGCAATATAAAGATAACACACTGATGAGGGTCGACCAATAAGAGTTATCCCTTATGACACACCAACCTAAGAACTAAGCTAATATAATAACGAATACACCCACCTTTTCATCGGGGCACTGAAGCATAAAAACGAGTACATAGGGTATTTAGAAGCGATGATTAAATTGAAACAACCAAATACCCCAAGACACCGTGACCAGATTTAAAAAACTAGTCCAAACTAGCGATAAGAGGAGAAAACTTCTCCCTCACTTGTTTGACTATCCCCAGGATAACCATATTCTGGGCCATAAAGACCCAATCCAACCAAATCCACCCCAGAGTGAAGGCCCAAAATAAGCCGGGCCTAAATTCGGCACCAAACCCTAGCCCAAAAAAAATGTTCAGAGTCACCACCATCAGTCCGACGCCTACCACCGTCGGCATGTCGATCACCCCTTTTTGCTCCCAAAGTTGCATATACTCCAACACGCTCACCACAGCCACCAACACACCAAACACTGCCGTCAAATCACTGCCAGCCACTACCAAATCACCAAGATCTATCCGATCCAAAATCTCAAGAAGACCCAACTTCAGTCTCTTCGGATCTACCTTCATCGACGTCGCCTGCCATGAAGAAAAAAAAACTGAATACCAGTTCGCCGTCTTCTCCTCCCTCACATGTCAACGTCAGTTGAGCCTAGGAACTTAGCTTCAACCATGGTCGCATCCGCCCATCGGCGCGACATTGAAATAGAATGGAAAAGAAAGATCTACCTCGTCGATTTCCATTGACAGCATAGCCACCCTTCCAAGTCCAATGTTTACAGCCAAGAGGCCGTTGATTTGTCGAAATGCCGCCGTCGTCGAAAGATGTCGTATGCGTTCGTAGGTTTTCTTCAAGGAGAGACCGGGATAGCATGTCTTCTGAGATGCTAAACCCCAATATTGGATTCCAGCCGTAGCCATCATCGCCTAAGCCTCTGCCGCCGTCGCCGCTGTCCCACAACCCTTCGCCCCCAGCAAAGAAAGAGAGGGCGGCTAGGGTTAGGGAGAGAGAGAGAGAACGCGAGCCATTTATCCTAAAAACAGTATTCTTTAGTGATTGAACTTTGAGTTCTTCATAGTGTTTATTATTTTATGTTTAGAAATATATATGTGTTGGTTTTGCCTAAACTTGACATGGTACTAAATACAAAAAGTCTAAGGTGTGTGAAATCCACACTCCCACTTTTACAAACTACACTCCTCTTTTAACTCCTTCCTCTATGAAAAGACCAAACTATCCTTTCTTTTTATTTATTTCAAAAAACAACAATTTCATGTTTAGTTTCATTTTGACGGAGCGTGGTGGGCCCATAATTTTGTTTACTCAGCATATTACGTATATGTAATTCATCCTCTATACTCAAAGGTAGACAGTTAATTTCAACTCTACAGTATTTCTTCTCAACGTTTAATTTATTTAGAAAATATTAGAATCACCGAAAAAGAAATAAAAGATAAAAAGGCAAAACTAAAAATCCTAAAAGACTTTCGAGAAAGACTTCCTAGAAGTAGACCAGGTTATTGGGATATAATATTTAGATTTACTCAAGGAATTCATATAACAGAAAGACAAATCGCAGAACTTGAACAATTTCTGCAACTAGAACAAGCACCTCTTGAAATTTTGAGCCACGGTTAGAAACCGTTGGTTAGATCCGCCTCAGTTGGTATCAGAGCCTGTTTTGCTCAAAAACAGGTAAAGCTAAGACTTATGCCACAAAGTTGGATCCTCTTAACAAATAAAAGAGATCCAAAGCAGCTAAAAAATTATCAATCTTATTGCATAGAAAAAGAAAAGTGGAACCTGTGTTTTCACACAAGACATATCCAAGAAAACCAATACTCCATTGAATACGCTTGTAGAGTGCTAAACACTCTATACGACGAGCATATTCATCTTCAGAAAGAAATAGGAATAGAAAAACTTGACCCCTCTAGGCCAAGTATAGTTGAATTTCTAGACCATATATCTAGAGATAAGACTACTGAGAAAGTAAAAGAACAACTTGAAAGATTTAATCTCAGAGTAACTCAGTTAGAAGAAATTCAAGCAAAGATATCAAGACTTGAAATCAAGCTTGATTATCTTAAAGAAAAGCAATATCTTGTAGATATTGAAAAGAAATTAGTAAAAACTGAAAACCTTGCAAATAATATTCATCAACAAGCAGTTGATCTAAAAGGTACTCAAGAAAATCTAAAGAAACTCTTAGAAACTCTTATATCCCGCATAGGATGAAGCAAAGAGTGGAGCTAAAAGTAAGACAAGAAGACTTAAAAGTCATAAGTGTTTATCTTCCAACAGAAAAACTTGCTGAGAACGTTGAAGCAATAATTCATCAACAGAATTATAGCAATACATATCTTCAAGAAATAGGGAAAGATATTGAAGAACAGTTCCAAGAAATAAGCATAAAAATTTCTGGTCTACAGAAAAGTATAGAAAAAATGAAAGAAAATTCAACCGTTGAAAAAATCAACGAAGAAGCACTAGCACAGACAGTAGCTAGTACAATTATTATACCACCACCAAAGACAGAAAGTGGGTTCAATTTTAGTGAACCTAAGTTGTTAAAATGGAAAGAATCCAAAAGGGATATAAAAATGTTAAGTAGAGTCTTCAGCAAAAGATACACTGTACCAGCAGTACAGCTTGTAAATGCTCAAGAATTTGAGTATAACGAAATCGAATCTAGCGTAAGAGAGGCCTCAGCGCCAAAATTTAAATTCAATGAGATTTATAAGAAATGATCCTTTGTTATGGATTCTCACAGATTCAAGATGTTAGAACTAACAATACCAGCAACTGGTGGAGAAACGGATATCAGGCTAATCACTTCTAGAGAAGTGAGTGAAGCATTTCAAAGAAAATATGCTTATATGCACATTGGTGCAGTCCAAATTTCTATAAAACTCTTAGCAAGAGATGGTATAGACTGTTCGGTCTTATGTATTCTGCAAGACGACATAATAACAGATTTCAAGAAAAGCCTGTTAGGAACAGTAGAAACCTCACTATGCAACCAGGTTGCATATTTCAATGTCTTCCCAAACTTCACCACTCATCTGAAAGACGCAGCACACTGCCTAAGACTGAGAATCAAAACAGATGGGATTGCCATGAAACAAGGTATGATGGAACTTGCCGTTGACTATAGGATCTATTACAAGCTAATGAGCTCCAATGTAACACCAAATACTAGATTTGTCAACAGCCCTGGTCTTACCACATCTGTCCTTACCAATCCTAGAAATAATACTCAGCAAAAGCACATCACCCAATGGGATGAAGTATCATTCCCTAGAGAATGGAACCTAGCACCTCCTGAGAGGCAGATACAAAGCTCTAATGCTTCTATCTATGAAGATACTGGAGGAAAAATTAGTCTCCAGTTCCATAGGCATTCTTTTGCTAACTATGAACAAGCAAGTACTTCAGGATCAATTCCTGAAGAATCTTTTGAGGAAGAAGAAGATTCAAAAAGACCTATAAGAATGCTTAGAGCAGAAGGGTTAAAAGAACTCTATAAGCAAGCAGAAACTTGTGAGAACTTAGAAAGGTTAGAAGAGATAGTTAAGAAATTTCCTTAGTCCAAACTAAAAGAAAAATTCTACCTTACCAAGCGGCAGAAACAGAAGCAAGCACCATGGATACTGAAGCAAGTAACATGGATGCAGAAGCAAGCACTAGTCAGCCACCATTGGCAGGAAACACTATCATCAATAACATTACGAATAACCCTACCAAAATCATTAGAGAAGAAAAAATCAAACTTCCTAAAGGACAGCCTCCTACAGGAAAGATTGGAGAAAGAAGCTCCCAAAAATATATTCCTACAGAACCCCACTGGGGACAAGCAATCTCTGAAAGAGGAGTTTATCTAGACCTCGATAAAGTAGGAGATAAAAGAAAAACCATAGACAACTGGGTAGCCAGTTTAAAGCTAACCCAAGCACTAGTTTTATCCAAATTCCACTATAAAGAAGCACACGCTTACTACGAAGCAACCTTAACAGGAATAGTCCAGAAATGGTACAATTCCTTTAAGAGAAGTAGTAGTTGGGCAGATTGGGAAGCAAAATTAGCCAAGACAAATGACCCAATGGAATTCGCTATCCCTATATACGCACAATTTTGTGGAGATATAACGGGACATAGTGAACAAACCAAGGAAAGAGCTAAAGCAAACATCCAGAAATTAAGCATCTGCAATATGAGGTATTTTGAAGAATACACGAATGAGTTCCAAAATTACTATTGTACAATAGGAGATTTGGAAAATGTAGATCTTATAAGAACATATTACAGAAAGTTACCAGAACCCTGGAACAATGCTGTAGCACAGTCTCTTGAAGAAAATTCTTTAGAATATTTTTCTATAGGAGGAATAGCAGAAAGAGTTAGAGACCTGTTAAGAAAACAGTGTACAGAAAATCAAAAGTCAAAAACTGCTAAGAAACAACTCAGAGGAGTTGAAAACATGTGCCCCAAAATTTTAGACACACCAACCCAATGGGGATGTCATCTCTACAATGAGAGAAAAAGTAGGAGCAAGTTTAGAAACAAGAAATACAATAATTTTACTTCTAAAAAGAAGTATAAGTTCAGAAAAAGCTCTGAACAAGATAAAGAAAAAAGATCTCCTAGAAAGAGATTTTTTAAGAAAAGAAACTCAAACCCAAAGAAGAAAAATATTTCTAGGGATACAAAGCCCTGTAGATGTTAGCTTTGCAAGGCTGAAGGTCATTATGCAAACGAGTGTCCTAAAAGAGATAAAAGATCTTCTAAAGCCCTTCTAGCAGAATATGATGAAGCCATAGAATACGCAAATATTAAAGGGTTTGAGGTAGCTTATTCTGATGAAGAGAATGAATCTGTATACTCTCTTGCAGATACATCAGAAAGTGATACTGAAAGAACTTCAAATAGCTCTGAAGAAGAAAGTGAATATAACTACCGACCTATATTCATGTTAATCCAAAATTGGAATCAGAAAACTACTGATAGCATCAGTCAGTTTACTCCAAAGCCTGGAGCTTTCACTTGTGACTACTGCAAGTGCGAAGATAATAGTACAATACCCATGTACTATAAAAAAACAAAAGAAACTTATCATAAAGAATGTTTCATAGCAGAAGTAAGGAGAAAAACAAAAGACCCTGATGCACATACATTGGTTAATCAAGAGTATGATATATTTCTTGATCAGATCCAAAACCAAGATCTTGAGAAAAACCTTGAGAGAATGAAGTTAGAAACTTCAAAAATTATAAAAGAAGAACCAAGTCTCTCAATAGAGATACAAGAAAGTAGTCAAACGAAAGTAGAACCTGAAACTCTACAAGAAGAGGAAAGAAATATAAACCCTTTCACAGAATTCATTAGAAAAAAAGATACCATCCAACCAGTAAAACAAGTTCAGACAAGTATCTATAGCAACTATATTACTGTAGGTCTGAAATTTCCCAAATATAAGAAATATCATCTACATGCTTTTGTAGATAGTGGTTCAGGATATAGCCTAGCAAAGAAATATGCTATTCCTGAAGAATACTGGGAAAAGTCTGATAAAGTAGCTACCGGAATTGGAATGGGAGATAACGAGTTCACAATGAGCTGTGTAGCCAGAAATGTCAAAATCTCTCTAGGTGGAGGATCATTTATGGTCCAAAGAATTTGGCAAAGTGAAGCCCAAGGGGCCGATATGCTGATAGGAAATGATTTCCTACTTCAGCAACGAATAGTACAAACCCCCGAAATGATCGGATTTCAAAAGAATAGCAAACTATATTGGGAATCCAGATTACTAGATGCAGTCAGCATTGCAAGTAAAGGATTTACAGAGCAATATCAGAAGTCACGAGCCAAGCGTGGTGATCAACCACCTTTTGAACCGGTTATACAACCGGTATTAGCACTTCAAGAACACCAAGAAATTGTGCAAAACGAAGCAACAACTTCGGAAGAGTCCGAATCAGAGGAAGAACCTCAAGATTCAGACAGCTCAGATGGTGAAGAAGAATTCATCCGAGAACACAATCTAAAAGTATACATAAATAAAATAGAGCAAAAGAAAATCCCAAAACTAGTCGAAATAGAGAATCTGCTGAAACCTATAATCAGTGAAGATCCTCAATTATACTGGGAAAGAGACCCGGTATATTGTCAACTAAAAATGCATGATGTCAATGCAATATGCCATGTCAAAGCCATATCCCATTATAGAAATGAAGATCGGAAAGAAATGGAGAGCCAAATTCAAGAATTGCTTAAAAAGAAATTAATTAGGCCCTCAGATAGTCCTCATCATGCTCCAGCATTCTTGGTTAGAAACCATGCGGAACAATTAAGAGGAAAAGCAAGAATGGTCATAGACTATAGAGATGTCAATAAGAAAACCGTCAAAGATGGTTATCAGATTGCTCAAGTAAGAGTCTTGATAAATAGGTTAAAAGGAGCAAAGATATTCTCAAAGTTCGATGCAAAATCAGGCTTTTGGCAAGTAAGAATGCATCAAGATTCCATAGCCTTAACGGCCTTTGAAACTCCTCAAGGACATTACGAATGGCTTGTAATGCCGTTCGGCCTTAAGCAAGCTCCGTCTATCTTCCAAAGAAATATGGATAACATTTTTAAGCCATATTTAGATTTTTGTATAGTTTATATTGACGACATTCTTGTCTTCTCTAAAACTATGAATGAACATCTGAAGCATCTTGAGCAGATTTGCAAGCTCATAGTTCAGAAAGGAATTATCCTTGGACAGAAGAAAATTCATCTTATAAAAGGAGAAATTGACTTCCTTGGCATACACGTCAAAGACGAAGAAATTCGTCTTCAAGAACATATAGTAAAGAAAATAAGCCAATTCCCTGACAGTATCCCAGATGCAAAGTCTCTACAGAGATTTTTGGGAGTTGTCAACTTTGCAAGAGATTTTATCCCTCAAGTGAGCGGCCTCACTGCTCTTCTCTCCCCAAAGACAAGCACGAAAAAGAAATGGTTATTTACAGCGGATGATAGCAACACCGTTAAGAAAATTAAAGAACTTACAAAAAACCTCCCTCCTTTGCAGTTACCTGAAGAAGGTGACATGATTATTTTGCAAACAGATGCAAATGATTATTATTGGGCAGGAGTAGTTTTAGCAATAGTACCCAATACCAATCAAGAAAAGATCTGTAAATTCCTTTCAGGAAAATTTAATCCAGCAGAATTAAATTATTCCACAGGAGATAAAGAAGTTTTAGCCCTAATTAAATCTATTAAAGGAGCCGAAGCCTTTTTAGGAAATAAGTTTCTGGTTAGAACAGATAATAAGAGAGTAAAAAACTTTAATAACTATAAGCTTTCAGATGCAGCTGATAGAGGAAGAGTTCTTAGATGGCAGATGTTTTTATCACAATATGAATATGATGTTGAAATGATTGCAGGAAACAAGAATTATCTGCCTGACGCTCTCACTAGAGAAATGGCAATGTTCGAAAGAGATGAAGGCCGTAACCCAAGAAGCAGAAGGCCCGAACCAGAACTAGAAATCGAAGAAAGAAGAAGGCCCGATTTGGGAACAAAAGCTGGACCTGAAAACAAAGGATCAAAGGACAAGGCCCTACAACAGAGATATAGGGCTGGAGACAAGACTGTTGGACCATTACATGATGGACCAGGTTACCAATATCTGGTATCCTACTCTCCTGTTGGATCCAGTAGTGCCCCTGAAAAAATTCAGCCTGACCCAAAAAGAAAAGAAAATGATCAGGAAGATAAGCAGTCTTCCAATGTAGAAGAAGAAACTGTAAATGAATATTTACAGCATTCTAGAGCTGCAGTCACAACTGACTGGTTTCAAAGAAGACAGCCTTATAAGGCAAGAACCACTGATAGGATAACATCCTTCAGGTTACCAGCAGTAAAATGCCTGAAAAAAATCTTTAATCATCCTATGAGAGTTTACGAAAGACCGGTGTTCAGAACCAGCAGAAATTTGCAGTTCAATCAGAGAGTTATCATGGACAATATCTTAGCAGCTTCTCGAGAAAATAATGAAGCATTGGTTTTACAAACCCTGGAAACTCTAGCTGAAGAATTCTGCAGCTACGAACAGCCCAAGGAAAAGCTGGAGATTCAATACCTTGAGAACCCTGAAAGTGCTAGAGTCCCACTTTTAGCACTATCAGAATCAGAATGGTTCAGCTTTCATAATCTTTTAAGAGATTCCAAAAACAGAAAGGCTCTTCCATCAACTTTACTAGTAGTAGCAGGACCTTATTATGGAAGATATTTAGTTGATGTTCAAGCAGAGCATCCGCAGAAGAACAAGTTGTGGTTAATTGAAAATGGCTTTGTTCATAATCTTTGGACAAAAACCAACGAAGACCTAGAAGGTCTCCCTGAAGCAATTTACCAAGCAGTCAAGAACATTAGACCAGCTGGTTGTATTCTTAGATTAAAGTTCATTTCGACCCCTCCTGAATGGACTAGAGAAGAAGAGAGAAAGAGTTATATTTCTCCTTATCATTATGTCAGGATTATCCAGAGTTGTGCCTCTCAAGCAATGGAAGATCTAATCAGAGCATCCCTTGGATGAAAGCAATGGCTATAATTCGTATTCAGAACCTGATCCAGAAAGATGATGACGCCACCCTTCTAGCCAAAGGAGAAAAGATCATAGTAGCTAGCTATAACCATCCTCATCCAGAGCACTGTGATTTGTACAAAGCCTTAGAAAGGCGAGAAGTTGATGGTACGTTAGCAACCACCACATGGATAGAAAAACTAGAGCAAGAGCAAGAATTCA
The DNA here is from genome assembly GCA_963682095.1 of Potentilla sterilis. Lineage (NCBI taxonomy): Eukaryota > Viridiplantae > Streptophyta > Magnoliopsida > Rosales > Rosaceae > Potentilla > Potentilla sterilis. Next base: position 23,727,242 of record OY821764.1, read on the forward strand.
AAGATCCATATGATTCAGACATAGAATCCAAAGTTGGAGAAAATGACGACTCAGGAGCCTCTTTTGCTGACGAAGCGCTACACAACATCAATAATATGATGGAGTATTAGTTGCCGACGCATCAAGACAAGTTGCCGACACATCAAGACAAACAACTTTAGATGAGTGGAATCCAGATAGTGGAAGCCAGCTCAATTGTAAGATAAGTATGTAAAATAAAGTGGCTGCCGACGCTTAAGGACAATCTCCTTTAAGAAAAATTGAAGCCAGCTGTTAAGATAAGGTTTCCTCCTGTCTGCTTTTCTTAATGGATTTCAATTCCGTTTTGAAATCCGAAGTCTATATAAGGAGTCTCAGAGCTCAAGAGAATTCATTCGAAAAATCAAGAGAGAAAGAAGGAGTCTGAAGCCTGAGAGAAGTTTGTGAGTGTTTGTATTTGTGAGTGTTTTAGTATAGCAAAATAAGAGTGAATAGTGAGAAAGTGATTTCTTGCTAAGTCATCTGGTGTGGAGTGCTTTATTTTACAAGTAAGTTTGTATTTCAATTCCAGCATGAGTAGCTAAATAACGTTTAGCTGTTTACCCAAGAGTGAGGCTCTGGGTTATGTATATGAAAGTATGTTTGAGTAAATAAACTTCTGTTGGTACCCCCCCCCCCCCCCCCCCCCTATCCGTCTTACTATAATTTCTGTTTTTATTTAGGTATTCATTTAAGAATTCTCAAACCCCAGGTGGAGGATTACCTCCTAGGAGTGGTATTTGAGATATAATTGTCTATTATTTTCCTGCTTCCTGCTTATTATTTATTTGTTTTACTAAAATCTTAAAAACTTTTCAAAATTAAGACAACAGTGATTCCGCCAGAATAGTAGCCCTTAAGACAGGGAGTCGTTAGGTGAAATTGGCATGAAGAAGGTTAGTTCTTAAAATTGATAGGTTATTAAGATCTAGTAGATGAATAAGTAATGGGTAAGTAAAAAAAAAAAAATCAAAAGGGTATTCTGGTAAGATTGCAAGGAAAGGAGTGCAAACTGTAATTTCAGGAGTGTATTTTTCAATTTCCAAAGTCTAAATACTTTACGAGTATGTAAGTCACTTTAATTATCAATATTTCTTTGGGCATCTGAGTTGTTTATACATGGGCACACAGGGTTGGTTGAGTTGGGATGCTTTATTGATTATGAATTGATATATACTGGGTCATTCAATCTTCTCCAAAAGATTGTATCGTGTTAGTAATTTATATCATCGACACTGACATTATAGGACACTGCAATGTTATCTGAGATTTGTTATACAGTGAATTAAAGTCACAATCTAGTTTAAACTTTTGGCCTGAATTCAGTTCCGAGACATTTTCAAATTCGGATCTAGGATCAAGGTTAATTATTTCTTGTTTTTCACTTGAGATGCTGGTAAGATATGAGGAGAGATAGACAAAGTATACTCTAGTTTTTGTTCATAAAAAATATATATAAATATACGTCACTACATTTTGTCAATGGCTACAGAATTTATTATAGTATTCTTGATCTCAATAATGTAAAGTTGTGGGAGAAGGAGAACCATGAAATTGATGGAAAACAAAAACAAATAGAAGCAAACAATGGGAAGTTGGTAAAGGAGGCAAGAAATATAAAAATGGAGTATGATGTCTGACGTATGCATTACATGGGGGCTGGAAATTAGAATCAGCCATTTTCCTAATACCTTCCTAGTGCACGTTATCTATCACCTACAACGGTAGATGGAGACATGTGACCAACAAACAAGTCACCGTAGCTCACAAGCTCGCTTGCCACAAATTTCTACTTCGACAAATGCCACTTTTGTTCTAGTCTTTACTTGGAAGTTGGAACGGTCCAAGTCCACCCCTCAAAATGACAATAACGTCTCTAGCGCTGGTCTTGACTCTTAAGCCTCTTTCTCCGTGAGTGTACAACACAACGTCAAAATGGTTACTCACATATTTCGTTAAATATAAGTCTTAATATTCATTTATGTCGGTGAATTGTGAACTGATGATTAACTGGTCTGGTTAACATTGCGTATGTAAAATATTTGAAACTCTATGGTAATTCATACTGTAGTTGTATTTGTTTTTTTTTTTTATGAGAATGGATCGTATTCATTGGAGGGCCTAATACCTGATCAAACGATTACAAGCTCAAAAGAGCTTTATTCATGCACAAAGATTGAACTAACGTCCAAAATGACGGACACGGTCCTCGCCATCATCAGAGTTACTGGAATCGAACATGAGACCTAGAAACCTTAGGCTTCTACCAAAACATGAATAAAAAAAAAAAAATTTATGCCTTTTTGATTGTACGCTCCTTTTGATGTAGTTTTATGGACACTTCTTTTAGCTTTAGTTATAGATAATGATGCGCTTGTTCTCGTAGTTTGTATTAAAACTAGCGATCGTTGTTTGTACGACTTTTTACAAGTGAAATTTACATTATTATTATTGTTTCATATCGAAAATATACCAATATATGTATTTACCTAAATTTACATTTAATATTATTAAAATTATTAGACTTGACAAGAGGTAAATCTCCATATGCGTTTTATGAGAAAGTATAAATGGAGATACATCAATACATGTATCGAAAATGTATTAATGTACAAATGAGGAGACGGGTAGAAACTAGAAAGTAGAAACCCGTCCGACGACCGGCGCCTGAACACTGAATATTAGGGGAAATTGTCGTCTGAGGACAAAAACCCAAAAGGATAGCGGATGGGAACTAAGCGCATATGGGGCCCACGGATGACTCTGAAAACCAACTTGAGTCACGGTCCACTTGCACAGACTCTGAGGACACGTGTCGGTCATCTTCGGCAAGTCGTCCTTCGCCGTACAACTTGTCTAGATGCCTCTTTCCTCTAGAAACTCTTTACAGTCTATCACCCGTAAGTCCTTTTCATTTTTAATTTCTTTTTTCAGTTTGTTTGATTTTGTTTGGTGGGTAGTAAAATGTGAGTGGCCACCATTATTGATGGGATGCTTAATCACTCAATGATTACTTCCCATAAAAGCAATAGCTAAGGATATTAACAAGTCTAAGTCAAAATAGCTCTTACCGAAAAATGCAACGTACAGATCAAAAACAGGAAAAAAAAAAAAAAAACAAAACTCACGTGAAAACAGTCGAAATTATTAGTATGTGAGTTTCGGGAGGTATATTTAGAAAAGTTGGAGAAAGAAATGAATTTTTTTTTTCGAATATGTATTTAGAAATTAGGTATGTGAATAAAATCATACTCATTGTATTTGTAAGCAATTGAGATACAAATACATGTTATGGTCAAAAATGGTAAAAACAAATAGCAACTCAAAACCTAATCTATACTATTATTAAAATTAAAGCTTCACCTGCTTGCCTGTGAGCTCAATTAGCTTAAAGGTGTGTGAAATACATAAATGTCTTTAAACTAACAAAAAAAAAATTTAATCTTTAAATAATATTTTAGTACATATCAAAATAAAAAAAATTAAAAGAAAATTAAAAGAGACAACCCTGCTAACATTTTCTACCAACATCTTATCCATCGTACCCGTTTTGTAACTTGCTTCTCATCTTACCGTCTTTTCTCTAAAAAAACGGGTAAACATGCGATACATTGTATGTAGTCGTAAAACTAGTATAAAAAAAAATCACAACCATTAGAAACTAGCGGGCATAAACAATAAATTCCCCAAGTCAAAATCGATTCATATTGCATCAAATAAAATTCGGTTGATTCCTATTAAAAAAAAAAAAAGATTCTTTTGATTCCTTCCATATCTTAATGTTTTCTTCTCTTCATAAAAATACCATATTGGATCGAAAATAATTGAAACCGAAAGAGGCAGTTTCGCCGGTTAAACTTTTACTCAAGTATAAGAAGGCTTTATAGCCCCACGTGGACCCCTCTGGTTTGATTCCGCCACTCCCGGCTGAATAATTTGGTTTGTTTTGATTAAGAAATAATTTAAGCAAAAAACTAATTATAAAGAAAATTAAATTAGCAATTTAGATTCCTATTATATTCTGCACCCACATGGAAACCGGCCCTATAAAATGAGCTCAACACCTTTGCTATCTACGTCTCCTCTGTAATTCACTGCCAGAGGTTGAGTGATTTCCCAAGTCTTGTTCTTCTTCTGTGTGAGTTTTCAGTTGCTGTTATCGGAAACATGTCGCTGCTCTCAGATCTCATCAACCTCGACATCTCTGACTCCACTGACAAGATCATCGCCGAGTACATATGGTAACATAAACCCCCTTACTCTGTTTTCCCCAAACCTCAAGTGGTACTTGTAGCTCTGTGTTTCTACGTGTTGTTGTGTGTTTTCAAGTTTGATGTGTTTGTTTTCATGACTGTTGAACTGGGTTTAGTTTGGTTCTTGTGTGTGTTTTGTCTCTGATCGACCCGTTCCGGGTATGTGTGAAGGTTTGACTTCTCTGGTGTTTCAGTGTCTTTGCTTTGGTTGCTTTTTTTTATGAAGTTTTTGGTCTTTGATCCATCTTTATGCTTATTCTCACTGTGATCAGATCAAAAGCTGTGTTTTTTTTCTTCTTTGTTCTATATGGAAGTTTAATTAATGAGAGGTCTATTCAGAAGTTGATGATGTTTATGTATACAGGATCGGTGGATCTGGCATGGACCTCAGAAGCAAAGCAAGGGTGAGTAATTTCTCTGCAGTTTCTCTTGTTTTTTTTAATATTTATTAGTCTGGTTTGATTAATTGATTGGGGGACTAATATTTGTTTTTGGGTGTGTGAAGACTTTGACAGGACCAGTTACTGACCCCTCGAAACTACCCAAATGGAACTATGATGGATCTAGCACAGGCCAAGCTCCAGGGGAAGACAGTGAAGTCATCCTCTAGTAAGATCTTCTATTTAGTTGCTTGTTCTGTTCTGTTCAGTTCTTTTGATTGGTTATGGGTTCTTATATATCTATCTTCTTGAAATTAAACAGCCCTCAAGCCATTTTCAAGGATCCTTTCAGGAGAGGCAACAATATTTTGGTGAGTTAATATTATCCTATGATCTTAATCGTTTTTTCCCTGGGAATATGGTATACTGTGATTGTTATTATAGTGTCCTTGTTGTTAATCATCTTTTTTCATTGTTCTTGGTCGATTTAGGTTATGTGTGATGCTTATACTCCAGCTGGAGAGCCAATTCCAACCAACAAGAGATGTGCTGCTGCAAAGATCTTCAGCCATCCTGAAGTTGTAGCTGAAGTGCCCTGGTATCATTACTTTCCTTTAACTTACTCTTATATTCTATTTGGTTAGCATGTTTCTAATGCATATACGAGTCTTTGTGTTTGTTCAAGACTGTTTTCTAAAATGTGATTTTGTGGCAGGTATGGTCTGGAGCAAGAGTACACCTTGTTGCAGAAGGATGTGAACTGGCCCCTAGGGTGGCCAATTGGTGGTTTTCCTGGTCCTCAGGTATTTGAGTTTTTCCTAATAGTTAAAACTCTTAAGAGCATATATTCCTATGTGGTAATTAAATAAGTTGAATACTTTTTGTTTCTTACCAGGGACCATACTACTGTTCTGCCGGCGCTGACAAGGCCTTTGGGCGTGACATTGTTGATGCTCATTACAAGGCATGTCTGTATGCAGGCATCAACATCAGTGGTATCAATGGTGAAGTCATGCCGGGACAGGTTAAATTACCATTTTAATATATATTCCATCAATCTTTTTTTTTTTTTTTTCTGAGTCTAACTTGCTATCCATGTAATCATAACAGTGGGAGTTTCAAGTTGGTCCTTCAGTTGGCATCTCTGCTGGTGACGAATTATGGGTTGCTCGTTATATTTTGGAGGTGACTTAACATTCTCAGTTGCATAGGTAATTCCTTTTGCATTACACAGTTTTGACATTGACCCTTTGGTTTCTATGCTAACAGAGGATCACAGAGATTGCTGGAGTGGTTCTTTCTTTTGATCCCAAGCCAATCCCTGGTGATTGGAACGGCGCTGGGGCTCACACAAATTACAGGTATAATGCGGCTCCTTTAATGTCAACATTGGCATGTTTTTACGGGTTGGTTTCATAGAGGATGAAATTGATGGAGTTCACTGTAATGTTCCAGTACTAAATCCATGAGACACGAAGGAGGCTATGAAATTATCAAAAAGGCAATTGAGAAGCTGGGACTAAAGCACAAAGAACACATTGCAGCTTATGGAGAAGGCAATGAGCGCCGTTTGACAGGAAAACATGAAACAGCTGACATTAATACCTTCAAATGGGTAAGATCTAGTGTCCATTTTATGTCAACAATCTCAAGAATTGTTATACATATGAAACAGCTGTCTAATTATTTTCATTGCTTTGGATGATGGACAGGGAGTTGCAAACCGTGGTGCCTCCATTCGTGTTGGCCGTGACACAGAGAAAGAGGGCAAGGGCTACTTTGAGGATAGGAGGCCAGCTTCAAACATGGATCCATATGTGGTAACTTCTATGATTGCTGACACCACCATTCTGTTTAAGCCATAAGAAGCTCCTGGCGAGGCGATTCACCCTGGATCTTGTGACAATATTAAAATTCTCATGCAATCAGAGATGGGATTGTGCTTTACCAGATCATTTGAGGATCATTCAGTCTGTTAGCTACTAGAATAGCTTAATTTTCCCTTTCCACCTTTATTTGTGTTGCTGGTTTTCCTTCATTGCCTCCTTGGTAAGTTGGTATTGTGTTGAATAATTGTTATATCAATAACATCTTGTACTATTTTTCTTCCCCACATTTGTATAATGTACTTGTTTTCTTCCTCACATTTCCATTTGCTACCAAAGAACTCTGCCACCCAGATGAGTGTAACGTCTAAACAACCACCATACTGAAAGCAACGTGTCCCCCCCCCCCCCCCCCCGTCTCTTATATTCAGTTTACGCAAACTGGTTACATTATTAGTATTCTCAAACTAATAATGTCAACTTAAGCCACTTTGTAATCTGGTATCTAATAATAATTTTCATATCTACGTTGATGGGTAGCATGCTCCCTAACCAAAAACATGTTAGTCCAAAGCTCAGAAGAAAGCTAAGAGGACTCTGACCGTATGATGGATCAATTTAAGGTACCAAACACCAATTAGGATGATTTGATTTGTTTCTTTAGGAGGTTTAGACTTTAGAGTTTAGAGTTTTCTTCGTGCAAAAAATCATGAAGAACTTGAATGAAATTCTATGAGTGTGACCTTGATAAAATCATGAGTCTTTAGTCACATTTGGAGTGTGACCTTGATAACTGACTTGGTTTATATTCTTGTTGGAACTACATGTCAGTATAAATTCATGTGCATTTCCATGCCTTAAAATTGATAGTTGTGTAATACATGCCCACGTCGCTACTAAGAGCTCAGGCTGTTTCATTCATTCCTCATAAGCTAATATTTGTCAATTCACTCATTGGATAATACAAAGTTTAGGACTTGTTTTGTTGTTAAATCGAGAGTCTTATCTTGGCTCGTCATTGTATTTTGAAAGATGTGTCTTTTTGTAATTGTGTTTGTCTTTTATAATTAAATCTCTCAACTTTTTGTTTTGTTAGTTGAAAAAAAAATTCTTGTATCATTTGATAAAAGAGTGATAATTCATTAAGTAGGCGACTACAACAAAATCGAGTTACTGTCTTAACGCTGTTAGTGGTACCAGATATTAAAACTGGGCCATGCTTAAAACATCATTACTATTTGGCATAATAGCCAAAATGCACTATTTGGCTCAAATTGTCAATTTGCACCCCGAACTTGTAATTGCGAAATTTTGCCTCCTCAATTTGTCAAAAACTGCCGATTTGCACCCCCTCCGTCAAATCTAACTGTTTCAATCTAATTAAGAGTCACATGCCTAGCACATGAGGGGTATTTTCGTTATTTTATATTTATTTCGTTTTTTAAATAAATTACACAAGAAATTTATTTTTTGTACAATTATGTCTACTTATTCATAATATTTATTTATTTATTTTTCAAAATAACGCATACCGTACGTGATGGGCTCTATTTGCACCTCTCAAATTGCTATTTCAACCTCTATTTATTTTTGTACATCTTAAAATCCTATTTTATCCCTTGCAAACTTATAAGAAAAGATGAGTTATATTCAGACCTCCAAAATTGCTATTTGTACCTCCTACAATATTTGTTACCATTAAAGTTCTAGTAATATCTCTTTTCTCTTTTTTCTCTTTACACCTCCATCCTACCTTCATTGAATTTTCAGCAATTGATGAACACCCAATCGCCATCCTACCTCCATTTAATTCCCAACAATTTATGAAAACCGCAATCGTCATGATTGTGCTTAATCCTCAAGTCTTCAATCACAAACAATAAGAAAATTTTATTTGTTCTAATTTGATAACAAACTATGTTTTACAATCGATTTTTGGTTACAACTCTTACTCGAAGGGTAAGACTTTATTCTAATTGAATATAGGGGACTGGATAAAGTTAAGCCAATCACACCAACCATTTCACTTTTATTCAACTTGATTTAAATCGGGAGAAACCGTGATATTGGGAGATGGACGGAGATCAAATGAAGTTTTTTTTATTTGTTCTAATTTGAAAGGGGTAAAATAGGATTTTAAAATGTTCAAAAATAAATGGAGGTCTAAATAGCAATTTTGGAGGTGCAAATAGAGTCCCCCTATAATTTGTCAATAAGAAAAATTATGTGGATAACTAAAATTGAATTTTCGAACCACTATTTTAATTAATAAGAAACATGATATAATTTGTCTAAGAATAAAGAACTCAAATATCTCAACAAAAGTAGTATTTAGGTCACAAATACAATGATATAATTGTAGAAAATATTGTACAATAATAAATTTCTTGGGTATTTTTATTAATAAAATGAAATAAATATAAAAAATAAAAATACCCCTCATGTGTAAGGCATGTGACTCTTAATTGGATAGAAACCGTTAGATTTGACGGATGAGGTGCAAATCGGCAGTTTTTGACAAGTTGAGGAGGTAAAATTTCGTAATTACAAGTTCGGGGTGCAAATTGACAATTTGAGCCAAGTTCAAGGTGTATTTTAGCTATTATGCCTTACTATTTTACACAAAGTACTGACTTTTATTTTTTTTATTTAGGAATTTTGTTATTATAGTGAACTTACATTGAAAAAAATCACACTAGTGGCTGAGGTTGAAAATTTGACCCAGTACATAAAGTTAGTTTTTTCTGTTACTTTGTCTTAAATTCGTGTAATATTATTTTCTTCGCCTTCCCTCTAAAGGAAGAGCAGATTTGCATTCAAGCATCGATGATTCGCCACACCGAACAAATGAACAACAATTTGGTCCCCCTCGATTCCGACTAGGCCTTGGCAACAAGGCTCGTTCAATTGCATCTTCCAGCTACATGGGGGTGGTGACTCAGGTGAGCCCGCAAGGGAAGAAGGTTTAAATTACAATATTTTCCTTTGAAAAATGAATAATGATATAAGGTTAATTGCTCACGACATGTACCAAAATTGTGACCCGGGCACCATTGTAATTGTTTACAAAGTTTCTTCTTCTTTTAAATACGTCATTGTTCTCTTTAAGTGCGACACGTGTCATCGTGTGAATGGAACTAGTGACACTTGAAAACAAAAAATAAAAGCAAACTTTCTTTCCTCCTACGCTCCTTGTTGATTACTTAACACAACTGTAAATTTCCCCCAAATTCAAAACCCTAAATCTCACTCCAGAATATGTCGAAGCAGTTCGCGATCCCCCCGGTGGTTTTCCCCTCCGGCGGGAACCCCAACATCCAGCAACGCCGCATCCCCACGGCGCCGTTTCAACCCCCGCGTTCCTCATCCTCCAGCATCCCCTTCATGTCCTTCGACATCGGCTCCGCCGCCGCCTCCACCTCCGGAAACCTCTACGGCGGTTCCATCTCCTCCTCCTCCGCCGCCCTCCCCTGCTTCGAAGACGAGGAGCCTCTTCTCGACGAGCTCGGTATCCACCCCGATCAAATCTGGCGCAAAACAAAGTCCATCCTCCTCCCCTTTCGGGTCAACCCGGATCTCCACGTAGACTCCGACATGTCCGGCCCGTTTCTCCTCTACGTTTCGCTTTGCTTATTCCAACTACTCGCCGGAAAGATCCAGTTCGGTGTGATTCTCGGCTGGATCATCGTCTCCTTCTTCTTTCTCTACGTCGTCGTCAACATGTTGGCCGGCCGTAACGGAAACCTGGAGCTTCACCGGTGCGCCAGCGTGGTCGGGTACTCGATGCTGCCGGTGGTGATTTTATCGGCGATCATGGTCTTTGTGCCGCAGGGAGGCGGTGGTTTGGTTTTCGGAGTGGCGGCTGTGTTTGTTTTGTGGGCCACTAGGGTTTGTACGGGGCTGATGGTTGCGCTTGTCGACGGCGGTGATGAGCATCGTGGCCTTATTGCGTATGCTTGCTTCTTGATTTACACTCTCTTTTCGTTTCTTGTTATATTTTAGAAGATTTTGGAAATCAGGAGGCTTCTTTTTGATAGTGTGGGCTTGTAGCTATGGTTTGGATTTCGGGTTTGAAAATGTAGAAAACTGGAGATATTATGGTTGATTGGTAGTGGATAAGTTTTACCCAGCACGATTTTTGGAAATCAATCTGGTGTTAAATATAGTTATTGATCTTACTGATATAATGTATAGCTTGTGCTAGAAGCTTAAGAATTCTTATGGTTTACCTTGTTATTAATTTTCTTGATTCGTAACTTATATATTGGCCTATAGGCTTGTAGAATGCACTATTTTAATAAATGGTGTTGTGCAAGTTCTTAATTTTCAATCAACTTTTAGGTGAATTGAGATACTACTCTTAGTGAGTGAGATGATGCATTTTGCGTATATACTCCCGAATAGCAGGTTTATAGATATATGTTGAAGGATCAACTTAGTTGGTTTGGTGCGAAGTTGAGTACATGTAAATTGATTATTATTTGGTGATTTGATTAACAAAGTTGAAAGTAAAACCGTATCAGTATTTCATCTGTATAATGTTCTTTAATAGTGTGAAATTTGAAATTGGAGTTGATCTTCAGGTTTCTTCTGTTTCTGTTTTTCATTCCTTCTAAATTGTCTAGATTTTATCTGCTTCAAAATTGTTTTATAGTTAATTTATCTTCAGAGGTTTGCTTCTCTGGTAGAAACCTTCGTTGACTGACCTTTAATAAATTTCAAACTCGCACATAAGTTTGGAAGATGGATATATGAGAAAATGAATGAATATACTAGATGTACCTCCTTTTGTAAAGGGGAATTGACAGTTGCTAGTGATATTCATTCCTTCGCATTATTTTCACCGTAAGGCATGAAACTGATGAATCATGTACTCATTGGTGATTAAGTTTTGCTGAAGTAAATAGTGTTGCAAGTGGATTTTTTCATTTTTGTTGAGTTTCTTGTGAATTGGTTATTTGTTGTGTAGTATGTCATGCCAGTGTTTTGTATGAGTTGTTGAATTAGCTTTGTGGAAGCTACACTTTTTCTCTTTTAATTGCCTCCCTCTAAATATTTTCCTTTTTCAGTCACTCTTCTGACAATTTGAGTTCATCTAAGGCCTAATACAATGGTTTATTTGCCGGTAAAATGCTGACTCGTCAACTTAACCAATATTATGTGTATATATACATATTTTTTCAAATTTTTTTGAGGCACATAGTTATTCAAACCTTCATAAGAAAAAAGGTTTGAACTATTTAACTCCTTGTTATCAGAAGCTTCTTTAGACCATGCGTCGTCTCTCTCCCCCTTAAACCAGCGCATCTATGCAGGTGTTCGTTGTCAAATTGCTATTGTTGCCTGTCATCTTCATTTTGCTTCCGTGTCTCTATCTAAATTTATGTTAGCGCACTGCGTTGACGTTGGTATATCCAATTGGCAGTGTATATATTGTTTGATGTGTGCATAAAAAGCTTGCAGAATCTTCTACATGAACCTGATGTTGAGTTGGAAATTGCATATATTCTATGTGATTACCAGTTCTACCGGATGTGTTACCTCTGTGAAAGTTTAGTGTTTAGGGTACCCTTTTTGCAGGATCCCGATATCTCTTTAGGCTCTTAGCTACAGCTAAATGTGTGTCAGGTTTGTTTTTATTTTTCATATATTTTTGAGTGTACTGTCAATTTGGCGTGCTGGTATAAACATTTTTGTAACTTTAATTTGGTGATATATACTTATCTAGTAGTTGGATATCCAAAGGACCCTGACGTTTCATGAATTAAAATCCTACTATAACAAGTTCATCCCAACTATTGAGGGCTGTCATTTCCAGTGCCTCAATCATTGTAATTTCTAATACCATTCTGTTTCTGATCGACTCGTATTCTTTATTACTTGAATGATATCCTAGTTTATCACTCGATTAAGAAGGCAACTATTTGCCTATTTCAATCCAAATGTAGATACCGAAGTTTTCAATACTATCTATAATAGCCTTCGACACTATTTCAGTGAAATTATCCTTGATATTGCACAAATGTCTCCCCATATTTGTTAAAAGGCATTTTTCGATTGCTTATTAGAGGCATTAATTTTCGAACATATATGTTGGACGTATTTCTCTTAGCACGTAATTAAGAATATCAATGATAGTGAGTCCAACATTCACATATATTTTTACTCGAAAAAAAACATCTACATATATAGTATGTATATACGCATTGAAGTATTGGTTGAGGACGACTTGAGGTTGATGTAGACAACTGTTGCACAGCCGACGACCAAAGCAAAAGCTGTACGTTTCAGTTGATCAGAAGGCCTGTGTGACGGCCGGTGGCCTTCGGCCGACAGTTGGCCAACTTTACCACCGGTACCGGCGTGTACACTTTCCGTTTTTCCGAGTATTGATGTTGCTTTTGTTTTTCTACAAAAGATCTTGTGCCTAGAATTACATCATTATGAGCACTTGAACCACATACTACCGCGTGCCTCCGCCAAAACCCTCTGAAGTTGATGCTCTTTTTCTTCCTCGTGCGATTTGTGTAGTCACCATCTGATAATGCTACACTTTCTTTTCGACCAACATCCCGAATTGCAGTCGTCGGAGCTTTTAACTTTTGTTTTGGTGAGCATGCACTACTGCATCCAGGATCAGAATCATCATGGTAGTGCAGTTTAGCTAGACGATCTTTAACTAGAAACCCCTTACTGTAAACTGTGGCTCTGTCACCACTAGACTCTATAAGTTGATCAAACCGCCTAGAAATACTCTCAATCTCATATCTATCAAGAAGTGAAGGACCATTAACAGTTTGTACACTCCCACTGCTAGTTCCTGGACTTAACCCATCATCGATATCTTTACTGCCTTGTTTGGCTAATTTCTTAGCTTCTAGCTTGAACCTGGATGATTTAGGATCATGAAAACTTCTTCTGATATCAAACTCCCGCAGTGACATGCCTTCTAATCCAGTCCCATGCTCATACCATGCCCATGCAGCCGCCTTTACCAACGCCAATTGGTTGCCGCCGCCGCCGCTGCGCTTCCTAATTCTCTCCATCTATGAAACGATCGAATACTCATAGCAGAAATGGCATAGATTTAAGTACATGAGGTTGGTTCTGGTTTTGGAATTGTGTGGGAGAATGAAGTTCCACGCTAGCTACAAATGTAGAAAAGTAGGTACTTGTTTTACTCCTTTGGGAACTTGTCTGTCTATCATTTCTAAGTTGAAAGAAACGTTTATATACTGATTTTCAGAATTGAATTGAATTAAATACCGTCATGTTCATTAGAACACAGGGACTGGGATATCCAGAAGGTTTATGTTAGGTGCAAGTTGGGGTCCTAAAGGAGGACTACGTACCTAGTTCAATATGTCATAATCATATCTGTTTGTGGGTTTGAACTTTAAACTGACTATTTCTACAATAGGTGCAACCACAAACGCTACGGCGTTGCCTGTTATTTCTCTATTCAATTGTCATGCATGGTTGAAGCTGCAGCTACGTTTGGTAGCTTATGTTCACTTAGATTTCTAGTCTTTTCATATTTTTTTTTATTCTTTTACTTCGGGTTCACATCTAAAACCAATTGACAATGGATTAAGTGACTGATTCTCTTATAAATCTATATACAAATTCCGATTTTTCCATGTGAGATTTATATATTCTCAACATGTCCCCGGACATGTGACGAATCCTCAAACCATACACATAGACAATTTTGAGTAACGTTTAACTCTTGTGGCCGTAAGATATGCACATATGGATAATCCGCTCTAATACTATGACATATTCCTCGACTGATGATTGGTGTCGTGCTCTTGTAAAGTTGCTCAACATATTCGCTCGTGGTACGTCATCCTAATGCAAACAAAACTCAAGTTTTGACCAAGGGCGAACAAAGCTGAAAGGAATGCGTTGCCATCGACAATTCAAACAAACACGAGGCCCAAACTGTAAAAGAATGCTTGGAGAAGTTTCTCCAGGTGTGGAGAGGAAATAGAGATAAGCATTTCTCAAGGTATATATTGTTGCTAGTGATGTTTGTTTTCATGATTTTGGGGGGAAAATCTTGCCACAATATCATTGCAAAGTGAAAGAACGATGTAAGTCATCAAGTAGCTTCCAACATGTGCTGCGATTTTCACATCCGCCTTGCTTCATTCCTATTGAATTAGAAACATTAAATTGTAAATCGGTGATACTTTTGATATGTACTAACTTTTATTCTTCATTTTAGAAAATGACTGTACAACTGGGTCAATTGTTATATTTTCACAACACACTTTAAAAATTATAATAAACATATAATATTAAGCGCCTAATTTTTATATTAGTTATGAAAAGTCTATTCTCTATTTATGTTTCTCAAAATTACAACACACATTGATAAAAGAATACAAAAAAAACATTTGGGATAGACATAATGTCCTTATCTTCCCTTGTCTTTTCCTTTATGACAGGCGTGTTCTTCCTTCTCTGTCATTTTTGTTATTCCTTTCTTATTTCTGGTTCTTCTCTCCCTGGCGGATAATTCAAACTCATGAAAATGGCTCATCATCCTTCAAAATCATGGTTTTAGTAGCCAAGTCAGTGCCTTTTTCACAGGGGGTTTAAGCGTAGGAACCCATATCAGGAAACAGAGATTGAATTCCAATTTGGTTTTTGATGTGATTGATAATGATATGGTGAATTGAACAAGACACAAAATGCAATATTTGCGGAGGCCAAGTGGGTTGTTGTTTCATTTGAAGGTATCATCAAGACATATGAGGAGGAATGGAGCAGTTGCAGGAATGGGCATTGAGCCTTCCTTTGTGTCTTCTCATCATATAACCTCTTCAACCAATAAGGTTCTCTCTTGTCTCTTTTCTACTAGACTAACTTGTTTCATATTTGATTGAATGCACACTTAGTTTGTTTGTTGGTTCATTTTGTTCATTTTGCGCTGTGTTTCCAGTTGGCATTAGGAACCATTCCTGAGTTTGTCAAGATAGTAGAAGTCGGTCCGAGGGATGGACTGCAGAATGAGAAGCAGATTGTTCCTACTCATGTAAAGGTTAGGTTGATAGAAATGCTGGTTTCTTCCGGACTCGCTGTTGTTGAGGCTACAAGTTTTGTGTCACCCAAATGGGTTCCACAGGTAAAACATTCAAGTCACTATGACCAGGTTTTTCCGAGGGTCACATTTTGGCCAAAGTTCATAGTTACTCGAGGCTAGAGTATGTTGGAAATTGTGTGGTGTGGTGTGGCTTACTAGTATTATAGTGCATTGGGGATAGTTACTTGTAATGATGTTGTCAGCTTTGGTGAAAGAAAGGGCTTACTAGAGTTACAGAAGAATTTAAAGATGTCAATCTGTGCCAGTTAATCACCAGACACACATTGTATATTAATTCACATTGTATATGATAAAAACTAAGCCTTGATAAAGGAGAAGAAATAGTGGTAGGCCGAGATTGTAAGTATGTTTGTGTGTATGTACATATACACACAGACATCACAGTTGTTGTCTAATACTTTTCCATGTCTTGATAGAAATATGAGTCGGTGTATATTGACTAATTTAATAGAATTAAACAATAAGTTTGGTAGTGGCCATGCCTTCAATCTTTTTTCATGCTTATTGCAACTGATGTTAATATTAGAAAAGCAAGAACTAAATTGAAGTAGTTTGCTTTGCATGTATGTTGATTTCTTTTGTACATGTATGTTGCCATCTATGGTCTAGTGTTAACATGAAACCAATTGAAACACAGTATTAGGTGCATGTTGTTGAAAACAATGCCCTACTGCCTATGGATATGAGCTTTCAGTTTTGGAGTCTAGGATAAATTTACAAGACTTTCCTTTTGTGGCTGTTCTAGGTTATTTCAGTGTAAAATTTCTATGATCAATTTGCTTCTATAAGTTTCAGCCAGCTCTCTCTCTCTCTAACCATAAAATTTCACTTCTCAAAAAAGAAAGTAATTTTTTTTTGTTGAAAAGAATGTAAGAAACAGCTTTTTATTTGAATGAACAAAAAGCAAAGTAACGCTCAAACAAAGCTTTGAGTATCTGTTTTGTGCACTTTAAAGTCTGAGCTACTTAAATTTCTTCTGCTTCTCTGTGTATTTCAAACTCCTTTTTGTAATATATACTTTCTTGTATCTGTGCCCTTGAAACCAATATGAGCTTCATCTATGTATAGAAAGAAAAAAAAAGCTTGTTGGAATCTTTGAATCAAGTTTCTCCTCTGGCTAATTCTTTCACGATTTGGTACATGCACAAGACTTATGATTGCTGAATTTATAAATTGTATGGTATCGTACTGATCTTTAGGTTTCAGCTGGCAGATGCAAAGGATGTAATGGAAGCGATCCGGAATATGGGAGGTGCTAGATTTCCTGTTTTAACTCCTAATCTCAAAGTAAGCTTTTTTAGTGAATTAATTATTTCCAAACTCAAATGGTTGTGAGGACATAACTCATATTTCGTGATGCTTTCTCTTAGGGTTTCGAGGCAGCTGTTGCTGCTGGTGCAAAGGAAGTTGCTATATTTGCCTCAGCTTCTGAGTCTTTCTCAAAATCAAATATAAATTGCAGTATTGAAGACAGTCTCAGACGTTACCGTGATGTTGCTATTGCTGCAAGAAAGCTTTCCATTCCTGTTCGCGGGTATATCTCTTCTAACAGCTTTGTTTTTTTTGGAAACTATTTGGATTCTTTTATCATCAATCATTCAAATTATACTTAATTTGGTGATCTGTTTTTCAGCTTCTTCGTTCTTTTGAAAAAGAAAATTATTGAACTACTTGTTAGCGCATTTGTTATTTTTCAAAGTGCTGTAAGGTCCCCAGTGATGAGTTTTAACTTTAATCCCATCAATGATCAATTTTTTATCTGCAGCACTGACTGTTGCAGATTGCATACAAATTTTCTTTGGGGGGGGGGGGGGGGGGGGGGGGGTGGCTGAAAATTTAGGTCTTTTTTCTGTTTGTATTGTTTGAGATTTTTAACTTGTTGACCATCATTTACTTTTCTGGGACAAATGTGTAAGTTTGAGGTGCTATTCATCTGCAGATGGTTAATGCATATGAACATGATATTATTTCCAACTGATGTAACCAGTTAATGATCTTGCTAGATATATATCGTGTGTTGTGGGGTGTCCAATAGAAGGAGCTGTAACCCCATCTCAAGTAGCATATGTGGCGAAAGCACTTATGGATATGGGTTGCTTTGAAATTTCTCTTGGCGATACCATTGGTGTTGGTACTCCAGGTAAATGTTCTTTTATTTGGTTGTCATTCAAGTTGGTACAACTATTTTGGCTGTTGAATTCATTCTAAAGGCTTGTATACACGTGATCCCTGTTAACTGGTTAGCAGACGTTATTGGTGGCATCACGAAGTACAAGATGTTGTTTGTATTCTAGGACCGACTCTTTTGTCTATTGAATTGTTCTACTTCCTTCCAACTGTATAACTACACATCTTACATTTCATTAAAACGTTGGATAGACCTATTAGCTTAGCCCTTTTGAGAACAAAGTCTAAAATCGTGCTTTAGCCCGTTTCCCACTTTTCAATGTTTCAGACAATATTTTGAGACAGTTTTAGAAGGTAGAGTTTGTCATCCTGTGAGTTTAGGCCCTTGGTGTTCCCCATTGCTTTAAGGCAGAAGCTACATACCGTGATTGCAAGAACCTAGTTGTTCTATTTGGGTAATCTATGTGTTGTCTTTGAGTGGATCATTGTTCTTTTCTGTGGGTGTGACCCTGATTGGTGTAAGCCAGGAACATCCATATTTTTTCGCGTTATCATTCGTAGGTCCTTTTCTGTGTTTTACCTACCCAGCACCTTATGCTGCTCAAACAGTTTTTCTTACACGATATCTCCATTGCATGCGATTACAACATATGTCGTGTTCCCCTACAATTAGGCAGTGCCAAAGCATATGAGCGTGCCCCCTCATTGTTACAAATATAAAATGCAAGAATTTGTCTCCTCCCATGGTCATTCCGTTTGTACCCCTACTGCAGGTTGTAAGATGGTATGCTCCTCCTCTATCCATGCCAAAAAAATTTAACGTTCGGCAGACCCTAGCATTTATAATCTTCTTACGAGGCTGAAGAAAATAAAATTCCACTAATGCCCCGGAAAGAAATCTGGTGTTGAGGGAAAGATGGACATAAGTTAGGGGAAGGAGTACAGTGAGTGGAAGTGTAGGGGAAGGGAGATGATACAGGAACTGGAGGGGAGTGTGGAAGGGAAGGAGAGGAAGATAAAGAGAGACTGTACCTCTACGGCTCTACCCAATATCTGATAGTTGGTTTGATTTGTTTTCAATACTAATTGTTTGTCTTCCCGAAAAGAGAAGAAAATAATTAATTCAGAGAAATGTCAAGGTGCATTTGACAAGGATAAACCATTTTACCATGCCTTTGGTACCTGTATGGTCCTCCATCGCTAATCCTAACAATTGATTGTACAATGTAATTTAGCTTCACTCCTGCACCATGTACCATAAACATCACATCTTTGGATCAAAACTCCAACTACTGTGGAAGCTTATTAGGAAAGGCAAAAATGTCTGTTCAGGCTTTCTTTCAGTGTCTGTTATGACTTGGGGAAAGTTACAATTCTTTCATTATTGCTTAATCAGTTGTAGGAAAATATAATCCTGTCAGATAGTCTGGCATGCTGCGTAGCCAGATTGTGGATCGACTGTCTTCTAAGATGCGAAACTGTTGGAACCTAATATATTGGAACATTATTCAACGTGTGTATACTTGGTCGAACTCTGCAGATGTTGGGTAGTTTTAGCACTTGGCAGGTTTGTTAAGCTGATGTAATATTTTGTTTTTGTTTTCAGGTACCGTTGTTCCAATGCTTGAAGAAGTGATTGATGTAGTCCCCACTGAAAAGCTTGCTGTCCATTTCCATGACACTTATGGCCAAGCCCTTTCAAATATACTAGTATCTCTTCAGGTAACTATGCTCTGCTAGCATGGAATCTTAATCAGACCATCACAATTAACCTACTGTTGAGGTTTTCTATTTTTTATTTATTTATTCTTTAACATGACTATTTCTGTCTATACCTAGGGAAATCCTGTTTAATTGGTAATTCGGCAACCTTGTTAAACTGAAACAGAATTCTTGTTAGTAAGGTTTTGAGCTTTATGAGTGATTGCATTCATCTCAACTAAGCAACTTTATATAGGTCATAAAAAGTGCAGAATGGCCTAAGTAAGCCTAACGTATAAATTGAGGAAACTGAAAGGGGCATTGATGGGTATAAACTTATTTAAAAGTCATGTGAATTCCATGTGAAGAAAGAAATCAAAGATCCTCCGAAAAATGACATGAGTTTATACGTTTCATAGTTCTATTTGTGGGCTTATGTGCACTACTACAAACTCTGGTCCTAAACAATCGGATGGCTGTATTAGAGCTTGCACGTCCATTTACTATTACAAGCAATATTATTATGTATTTTTGCAAACTAGAAATCTTCAATTGTATTGAGATGGTTCAGTATCTACTGATTGAAGCTGGACATTAATGAATTGGCCAAATTGATGTACGAGCAAAATTTGTTTGTTTATCCCTGATGCTGAAGACCTTTATTGATTGTTTTATGATCACAATTTATGACCTGCAGAATACCTGGTAAATTACTAATTGAAGAATGTCTGATGGATTGAAATCTAGTATACCGTTAATGTCGTTCTGTGCCATCAAATTCTTTCTATGAATACTCAAAGCCCAAACTAGCATAGTTCTGACTGCTAAAACATGAGCCAACTTGCTATGTATCTTGATCCTAATCCTGGCTATTTCTGCTGGGTAAAAACCCAGCTCATATGACAAATCCTTAGCCCAAATCATACTAATTCTTGATGAATTTGCTTCCACTCACCTAGCGTTTGGAGTCTAGATCCGCCACTGGGTTATATTTGGATGATTCAATTTTTGCCAAGCCGATTGCAGTTTTCAACTTCCTCCCTTGCATTTCAAGTCTTTGTTTTTCTGAATGTCCTTTATGTATTCAAGGTGTCATTGTGTTCGGTTTTCTTTTGTCTTTTTCTTCTCTTTTTTGAAGTGTAATGCATGATGCTAAGAATAACGAGTTTTGAACTTAAATTTCACGTTATTTTCCTAAGACAGTAAAATGAAATGACTTTTTCTTCATGTTGGCAGATGGGCATCAGCACAGTGGATTCATCAGTCTCTGGTCTTGGGGGATGTCCATATGCTAAAGGTGCTTCTGGCAATGTTGCCACGGAGGATGTTGTGTACATGCTTAATGGAGTTGGAGCGAAGACCAATGTAGATCTTCAGAAGCTCATATTGGCTGGGCACTTTATCTCCAAACACTTGGGGCGTTCATCTGGTTCAAAGACAGCTGTTGCCTTGACTAAAGTTCACAACTCATGCCTTTAAGCTATCATGTTCCCACAGAATCTATATCAGCTCCCGTATTCGCATGCGAGTAGAGCTCCAGTTCGTTGGAAAAGACGTTCTGGAAATGCGTTTGTCTGACATTTAAGGTTCTCTGGGAATGCACGAGGTCAAAAACCAAATGACCTGAACTTATTGATAAAAGCATAGACAATTCAGATAGAAGAAGAGGGGGGGGGGGGGGGGGGGGGGGGGGGGGAAGACTGTGGCCACCCTGGTGTGATCCCAAACAGAAAAAGATGTATATCATTGACAATTTGCATTTCTTATAATGTTGTAATACTCGGAAGAAGACATTGTTTTAGCACATTCAGTGGTCAAAAATGATTTAAGTAAATATCTATACACAGTTTGCTTGTGGGAATGATATGAAGGTGTTTGTTCTTTGTTCGGTTGGAGCGAGGCTTGTCGGATGATCATCTAGTTTTCATGCAGCTGAAAACAGAAAGTTATGCAGTTGAAGATGAAGCAGTTTATACGGGAGCCATTACAATTTGTTAATATCCTTTGATGAATCACTACTACAGAGACTCGTTATCCTTTTGATCAGGAGCAACTATTGCTTTCGATCAAGACATAACAGACGGACATATTCTATTTATGTAAAGAAAGACATGGAGCTGACGAGGGAATTGGGGATCCATCAATCCTCAAGCTTGAGCTATAATCTGTTCACATGAAGCTGAGGAAGTCCAAACATGTTTTAAGTAGGAATTAGGACCAATAAAACGTCTATTGCAATCTGAAAATCTGAATATTGTACTGGGAAATTTCCAACTGCCCATTCATGATCACAATTAGAATTTGCAGTTTTGCACAAAGAAACTCTGAAAACCATGTACATAAAATAGCTCCACTTTCAACAAATTGTTTCCATCTTGTATCAAATTTTGTGCCTAAATACAATAACTCAAACGCGTTGCATTATTCATTGAGTATGACATTCTTTCAATATCTTCTTAAAGCCTATGAGTCTATGACAAACAAACCCTGTGCGAGTTGAATTCTTTGTAGCGATAAAATTCAAACTAAGGTAATACCAATTAATATTATTAATTCAGAAGGAACTAAGCTCATAGCAGCAGCGTTTGTTTTATTGATACAGATTGCAGGCTTTACAGGCAGAAATGAGCACACAAAGATGCAGCTACTGTCTGCATCAGTTTTTGTGTTGAAGTCTCCCACTTTCTGAACCAGCATAAGGATCAATTATAACATTTATAACAGCTGGTTTTCTTGCTGCAAACGATTCCGCAAGGGCAGACTTGAGTTCGTCAGGTGTGCCGGCAAGATAACCTTTGCCTCCAAACGCTTCCATCACTGTGTGATAAGCGGCACTAGGGACAAAAGAAGTGGGAGCAGGGTCATCTTTGTAAGGCCCATTGATTTCATCTGGGCTTCTTCGGTCACCACCATATACACCACCATTGTTGAAAACAATCACAACAACAGGCAACTGGTATCGAACCAATGTCTGCAGAAGTCACAAAAAAGCATACCCCACATTAGATAATGTCTTTTGGGGAGTCAAAAAAATATATAGAAACAAGTAGATAAGACGCATGTTTATATGTATGCGTGTGTGTAACTTGAGTCAATGAACAAACAAAGACATAATTTGTTGGGAGTAATCATGTCAGCAAAATAGAGCATCACAATGAAGCTTTTTTTTCTTTCTAATACATAAAAATAAGGGTAACTCCCCTTCCCAGCTGATCCAAATGGAACGTTGGGGACAGCGTAAGGGAAGACAATGAAACCATATCAATGGAGTAGCAGAGGTGAAACCTAACAAACAAGTATGAAACTGAGAAGCCAACCAGGTGATATCTTGAACTAGAGACTGAAGACACCAAGGAATAGCAAGCTCTACATATAGTAAAGCTTTGGCGACCTTAGCAAGCTTTACATATAGTAAAGAGCCCAATAACCAGAAAAATGAAGGGATCAGAGAGTGTGGTATTGTTTCCATTTTGAGTTTCACTTCATTTCATCAACTTATCAGAGTTCAAAGAGAAGTCGCATGGGAACCTATCTTTTCACTTACTCCCCTTTCCCCCTGTGATTCTAAACAGGATTACCTGATCCTCTTACAAGGATTTCAACCAAATATGTTGTCGTCAACACTACATACTAGTTATTGATCAATTGATCATAGAAATCAATATCAATATACATGACCCTTCTACTAACAGATATTTTTCTTTAGCTAATTTAAGAAATCCCTACTGGGACCGTGTTTTTAAATAATTTTAGCACCCCATGCTGAAGAAGCCCTTAGGCAGATCACCATTTCACTCCCATAAAAACAAAAATAAAGACAGCAACAATTCCTGGCTCTCATGCTTTAAATGTAAAGAGGAAAGCTTAAAGCTTAAAAATCATCGAAGGAAAGAGATACTAATTGGAGACCTATTCTAATGGAATCCACCTTTTTCTCTTTCCAAAGCCTTTTTTTGTTTTTTTGTTTTTCTAGTATGCAAGAACCAGAGTGCTTAGCTGAGCCTGAGGTGATTATCACCTCAAATATCAGATTCGCTATCCAGATCAAAAATATCAAAAATTCAGACTCCCAGATTTAAAACGGGAGTATGAGCACCGCTTTCTAAAATTCCTTCCAGCCATTTACTTAAGCCCCACTCATTTACACATCCCATTTTCTAGAACATCCTCACTCAGTTTACCTGTCCACCACTTAAGACCTCTCCCTTACTTCAACTGATCATAAAAACATTATGGTCTGAGAGAAAAGAAGAAAACAGAACAATTCATAATAGTTACACCAATTTGACCCTGAGAGATTGTTTAAGTGGTAAATCTAAATTGCAACCAAGTTGTATATCTAAAATATTCTCAACATGTTGAAAATTAGTCATATATGAGTGATATCGTGAAACTATATTCCTGTGATGATTCAATATTATTCAGAACTTAGTCCATCTATGAACTCATATCTTCTCAAGATAGATAAATTCCTATAGCAATACCTTGTCATAACTTCAAAACTGATTTTACTTTTTGGTCTTCAGTGTTTTTACATTCTATACATTTTCTCTGCTCCTTTCCTCACCACAATCATCTCTTTTTTCCGCTACATTTTCCCAAATTTCTTTACTAAAAAATGAACAGTAATTGACAAAAAAAAAAATCAAAGTTATCAACATCAGCGCTAGTGGTTTGTCACTGAAACTATAGATGCAAAACAAAAATATTATGCTTGTTTAAATGAATGCTATCTAGTTATCATGATAGAGTAAAGCATATGTTATACAAGAGTAAAGGGGCAGTGAAACATACCTCAACTTCCATTGCACTAAACCCAAATCCAGAATCTCCTTCCACGGCAACCACGAGCCGGTCCGGAGAAGCCACAGCAGCTGCAATGCAGTAACCAAGACCGACCCCCATGGTCCCCCAAGTACCTGCATCCAATCGGGTCCTCGGTTCAGTCTGAACCAATACAGCTCTGCCAACATCCATGGTGTTTGCCCCTTCAGAAACCAATATAGGAGCAGGACTACCCAGTCGGCAAATGGCATCTCTAATAATCTTCATTGGTGTCAGGAAATTAAAGGGCACAACTTCTTTAGCCAATTGAGCCTCCATTTTCGAAACATTCTCCTTAGCCTTGCGGGAAATCGCTTCCACCCATGGATGAGACCTCCCCAAACAAAAGGGGTCATCTTTAATCTGCTTATTCAATTTCTCCAACACCAGCTTTGCATCACCAACCAAACCCAGATGAGGTTTCCTCAGCTGAATCTCTTCCTTACAAACATCAACTAAAATGAACTTAACAGCCTTATCCCACTTGGGTGGCTCCCCAAAGTGCAACAGCCAGTTCAGCCTTGCGCCGACCACAATCGCCACGTCACATTTCCCAATGGCCAGAGACCTAGCAGCGGTTGCCGCCAGGTGATGAGTGTCAGGCAACAACCCCTTCCCCATAGGTGTAGGCAGGAACGGGATTCCAGTACTCTCCACCAGCTTAGTCAGCGCAATCTCGGCTCGAGAATACGCAGCTCCTTTACCAAAAACTATAAGTGGCCTCTGCGCCTGTCGGAGCAGCGAGGCTGCTTTCTCAATCTCAGTATGTTGTACAGACTCATCATCCTCATCTACTCTATATCTGTCGGCAGCACTGGCCAATAAGAGCTCAGCATTCAAATCCGAAATAGTCTGGTGCAAAACATCAGACGGGAAATCCAAATAACACCCGCCAGGACGGCCCGACAAAGATTGAGCAAGAGCCTGGAACACACAGCCAGGGATCTCCTTAATGTCCTTGGCCTTAACCGACAACTTCGAGAAGGCTTCCACCGCGCCCATCTGGTCCAGCTCTTGGAAATCGCCGCGCCCGAAATCCTTCTGGTCGCAAGACCCAGAGATCATCACCATGGGCCACCCATTGGCCATGGCATTGGCGACGCCGGCCAGGCCGTGGACGCAGCCGGGCCCGGAGACGGTGAGGAGTACGCCGGGTCTGCCTGTTAGGTAACCATAGGCGGAGGCTGCATAACCGGCGGACTGCTCGTTGTGGAAGGCGAGGAATCGGACGCCGAGCGAGACTGCTCGGTTGGCAAGAGAGGTGACAGGGATTCCAACCACGCCGAACATACAGTCGACGCCGAAACGGGCCAGCGACTTTGCGATCAGCTGGTTGCCGTCGAGTACGGCACTCTGGGTGTCTGAGTCGGCCATCTCTGGTTTCTCTTTTCTTTCTTTCAACGAGTATAGCACAGCTGCCCAAATTGAGACACCTCTATAACTGTGTCTTTATAGAGTTGAAGAGTTTTGGGAGTGTGTGAAGATGAGGAGAACCAAATTGAGCACTTCTTCATGCTGGCCGCCATTACCTTTTTCTAGCTAGCCCATTTAGGCTGCGTTTGGCTTCCAGAAGCACCGGCCTTTTTTGTCCAAAAGCCGAAGCAGCCCAGAAGCGGGTGTGGCGCTGGTTACTGTAGTTTAATGAAATTTTGGTAATCCATCTCTTCAATTGCCTCAATTCAGGGTTAGTTGTTTGATCTATTTCAGTTTCAAATTTCTTTGTTTTGTTGCGGGTATTAGGGAATAGAGATTGTTTTGTTGCAAGTCTGTAATCTTTTGCCATGGTTTTGATAAGAGTGTGTTTGGAGTACATGGAAGACTTAATATGAACATCTAATGCATACATATGAATGTAACAAATAGCCTATAGGGGTTGAATCATTCTTTTGTAACTGTGTTGTAATCCCAAGTGTAATCCATGAGCTCAGAACTTAGGTTATCAAAGCTGCCTTTGATCCAAAAAAAACTAGATCTTGTTCTGGGCCATAAAGACCCAATCCAACCAAATCCATACCAGAGTGAATGCCCAAATTAAAAGAAAGTCGGGCCCAACTCCTGCACCAAACCCTAGCCCAAAAATATTATTCGGAATCACCGCCGTCAGCTCTTCGCCTATCATCGTCGTCATGTCGACCACCGCCATCATGTTGCAACGACGATTGTTGATCTGCAAACCAGAGCACCCATCACCAGCGCAATCAACCAAGGCTCCAAAAGAACACCGCCGTTGATCCCAATACCAACAATAAATCACCATCAGCTCTGACTCCAACCCCGATACCGCCGCGGTGTTCGCCAGGAAGCCATATCTGGCGTACACTTCGGCCTTTTTGAAAATCAATGCAAATACGCACCCCTAGACTTCGATAAGCAAACCTGTCCATAACCATAACCATCGACGACGAAAGCTTAGGACGTCGATGAACCTGGTGAGGATTCTCAAACCGGCGAATCAACCAGAAATTAGATGATTGACAAAAACTTCCACCCCCGTCGCCACCAAGGAGAGGAAAAGCAAGAGCCAGAGGTGCTGCTACCCTTCCTACTCCGTCGGTAAGGGGAAAAGAAAGGACGGCATAGTCACCCTTTCCAATCCAATGTTTACAGCCAAGAGGCCGTTGATTTGTCGAACCCTTGCCGCCGTCGAAAGATGTCATCTGCGTTCGTAGGGTTTCTCCAAGGAGAGAGCGAGAGAACATGTCTCCAGAGATGCTAGACCCCAATACTGGAGTCCAGCTGTAGCCATCATCGCCGAAGCCTCCGCCGCTGTCACCTATCCCACAACCCTTCGCCCCAACAAAAGAGAGGGCGGCTAGGGTTAGGATGAGAGAGAGAGCGCGAGCCATAAGATGGTTTTTCGTTACCCTACTTACAGACCTCCAATTGATCTGAATTTTTGATATGTTTTCCTTCTATTAGTTAATTATTGATCTGGAAGTTTTCATCTAATTTTGTTCAAAAATGAATGCTCAGTGATTTTCTAAAGATTGGTCTGCGTTTGGAAATGTTCCCAGAATTTTCAGTGAACCTCCTTGATTTCTGTTATATTTTGAATGCTCATTTGTTCCATTTATTTTTTGTTCTTTTTACATGTGAAAGTAGATTTCCTAATGACCATTTTAGAACTGATTTCAAGTCATTTGGATCTAATATGATTTTTGGTGGAATTTCTAAGTTGCCCTTGCTGCTACTATATTCTGCTGAGTCCGGAGAGTTCAGTCAGTTTCTTTCCATCATTTGCCTTGCTTTCCAAAGTCCGTATTGCTTGAAATTTTGGTTTGATTCACCTTATCATATTCACTTTTAGCCTGAAAAATTTCTTTGGCCATCTAATTACAATTGAATTATTAGTGAATTTCCCAAGACTAGTTGTTCATGTCGTAATACTCAAATTCACTAATGTCTCTGTTCAGTCATTACAATTCCTTTTTGGTTCATATTCAATTTTTCTCTGACAATATTCAAGTTCGATTCCGACTTTTTTATCAATTGTTCGATGGTTAGTTGCTTTGTGTTAAATGTTTCTTCTTTCTCTTTAAATCAAATTTCTTCCCAAAGTTGCATATCAACAGTTTAATTTGTTGCAGATCATTTGAATGGTGAAGACAGATTCGGGAAACCCTTGAAGGTATAAGGGGTGGCATGTTTAGGTGTTGGGTTTGCAACTAAGCTAGCCTACAACTCGATTACAAAACTTTGTGAGATTGAACTTGAATGATGTAATGATTGATACAAAATGATCTATGATCAATTGTAATACAAAATAGAGCTTATAAATCCAATTTTATCCTGTTACATTGAAAAATTATATTGTACAATATTAATTTACATGAATTATAAACACTAAATATTATAAGGACATAACACACTTGACTACATTGTACTGTATCTCCGAATAATTAAGGCATAAAATCATATCATGTCTAAATTCGTCATTTTACATATTAAAAGCACGGGCCAGTTTTGAGTTACCAAACACTCTGTTAGTAGCAACACTCATAAAAAACCAGTTTATCAAACACTCAGCTACTTTGTTTTTCAGCAACTTATTCTCATAAATCTGTAAAAGCCAGTTTTCTTAAAAGCTCAGCTGCACCAAACATGACTTTACTTCTCTTCTTTCTTTTAGAAAAAATACAGTTTTGGTCACTCATTTTTAAAAAATGTCACTTCGGTCACTCAACTTTGCCTCCCACTATCACCTTGGTCCGCCATTATAATTTGGGAAAAAGACAATTTGAACAAAATGGGTTTAAAAATTACCCATTCCAATGTTTATATCCCAAACCAATGAATCTTGAGAGAATTACACAACTATCCTAGTAAATATAATTCAGTCATATTAAAACATATTTACCCTAACCAATTATATATTAACCTCTCTCTCAACAACACAGAAAAAAAAAAAAAAAAAAACCCTAGTTCCCCAAATCCCCGCCGCCGCCGCAGCAGCCCCTCCTCGACAGATCGACGACGCTGCTCTGAACTTCTTTATATCTATCTCATATATACATGGTAGTAGAGATGGTGGCATGGATGAACCACCTTCCAGTTCATCTATCCTTGCTAGCTTCTGATCATCTGATGTAAGGGTTGAAAGTCATCGATCAAGTTCCTCTCCTTAGTTAGCAGACTCCAGGTTAATTATATGACATGCAGCGAGTTCGGGGATGATCTCGATCCAGCACTTGATAAACTAAAGTCCACCTTCTTTAATCATCAAAACTATTACGTTTTCTCTTGAACTAATCGTAATTACTACGTTAATTATGTTGTATATTATATTGGGATCAGCTATCATCTCCTACCTAAAAGTTTGAATCAAGTGCATATACTAGTACAAATTGCAGCTTGTGTTAATTATGTATACATATGCATGTAGTAGATTGGGAATTATATTCGTTCTTTGTATGAACATATCGAATCTAGTCACTGCTAGCGGCGGCGGCGGCGGCGGCGGAAAAAAAAAAACTAGGGTTTTTTTTTTCTGTTTTTTTTTTTTTTTTCTCTTGGCTAAAAGAAAATCTCAGCGAGTAAATTTCTGATTACTGAGGGTCAGTAATGTGATTACTGGGGGTCAGTAATGTGATTACTGGGGGTCAGTAATTGATTACTGGGGGTCAGTAATCGATTATTGGGGGTCAGTAATCGATTATTGAATGTGTAATATGGTTACTGGGGGTTAGTAATCGATTATTGGGGGTCAGTAATCGATTACTGGGGGTCAGTAACAGGGTCAGTAACATGGTTACTGAAAAATATGGAATCTGTAACCTGATTATTGGGGGTCAGTAATCGATTATTGGGGGTAAGTAACTTGATTACTATGGATCAGTAACTCCAATAACCTGATTACTGGGGGTCAGTAACCTGATTACTGGGGTCAATAATCAATTATTGGGGGTCAGTAACATGATTACTGGAAAATATGAAATCTGTAACCTGATTACTGGGGGTCAGTAATCGATTACTGGGGGTCAATAATCGATTACTGGGGGTCAGTAATCGATTACTGGAAATCTGTAATCTGTAAATTATTTACTGAGGGTCAGTAACCATCGTCCAATAACCTGATTATAAAAAAAAAAATTAAAAATTAAAAATCTGGCGAAAAAAAAAATTTCCGGCGAAAAAAAAATTTGGTGACCGGAATCCGGCGACCAGGCTCCGGCGACCGGCCATGGGAGGCCGGAGGAGTTGAGTGATATTTCGGCAAAGTTCGTTTTTTTATCTTCCACTTTCTCAGCACATTATAATTCAAAAATATGTTAGATAAGACAAAAAGACAAAAAAGGAAGAAAAAAAAATTAAATTTGTACTAGAATTGAAAAAGATTTGTTCAAATGGGCAATAGAGTTGTTACCTTATGTTGAATAAGGGAGAAAAATAAGATGGTCATTGAAATGGGTAATGAGGGGGTCTC
This sequence comes from Potentilla sterilis, assembly GCA_963682095.1. NCBI lineage: Eukaryota > Viridiplantae > Streptophyta > Magnoliopsida > Rosales > Rosaceae > Potentilla > Potentilla sterilis. Next base: position 23,757,406 of record OY821764.1, read on the forward strand.
TTTTATACTAAATGGGCATTTTCCCTTATAATTTTCCAATAAAATTTGTTACGTGACGTCCTACGTGCCCATTCTTCTTGCAGGAACCAAATTTAGGGTTTATCCGAAATTTGTCCATTTAGGCTTTACCCCCATTTTCCTTTATTTCCCTCCAAATTATACCTTGTTTTCTTCTAATTCATCCTCTACGATACTGAAATTAGCAGTCTTTGTCTTCTTGTTAAGGCTAAGATGTTGAGCGAAGAGGTTTTAGGTTTTGGTTCAAAAATTGGCACAAAAGTATAATAATTTTTAATAATGGCGCAATACATCTGTAGACCTAGATATCTTAATTTTGAAATTTTATTTTGTCCGATTTATTGATTGATATTAGAGTTGTAACAACAACTCTCAATTTAATTATCAGTTAGCTGATGATCCTTTGAAAACAAAACACATTTTTTTTTTAATAGAAGGCTTGTGCGGCTACCCTTAGACGTTCATTAATGAAACTGTCAAATACAAGAGGGAGGGAGCATTAAGTCAACCTAAAATAATATCAGAAGTGTCTAAAAACAAGTATTCAACGAGACACCAATTACCAAAGAGTGCTATACTGGCTACTCTATTTGTTTTACTATAGCGGTGACATACTTGATAGATAACTCGGGTACTGCAAAGCATAATTACCAATTACACAGCTTTCCCACTATGTTGCCGCCGGAAAGTATATCCGACGACACTTAGCTTCTGCCTGCCACTAAGAGGTAACGACCATTTGACAAAGTAAAGAACTCGCCACCTACAAAGAGCTGAGAAGGCACTTTGAGTGCATACACAGGGACATAGCCTGACTCGCCATATGTAACTAACACAGTAGATGTTTGTTTCTTGGGATTTGATGAGATTGGATGGGAGTAATTACTGTGACAAGACCAAGCCTATGTTTGGCAGAAGATGAGACTCTCTTACACGGGCTTGTAGAGTCCAAAACACCCAAAAAGAACCTTCTTACGGAGACCCACCAAATATCATGGGTTTCCACAAGCCATAGTTTGACTTAAACACCACATCGACACGTCCTCCTCCACTGCTTCACCAGAGTGACCAGACCCGTCATCGCCGCCGTTGTCGGTCTCCTCTTGAAATGCCGCTCTCACTACCACCGTCGGGCTCCCCCCCCCCCATCGTGGCCTTCTCCTGCCACCGCCGCCGTCGATCTCCTCCTTGCCCTCAGTCACACTCTCATTACCGCCGTCGGGCTCCTCCTCCGCCATCACAATGGTCAATTTTCAGGCAAAAATCGGGTAGAATAATTTGGGGGAATTGGTTGTAGGTCGAAACCAAGTGAAATTGATGCAAAAGAAGAGATGAGGAGGGTAGTGAACAAGGGTTTCTGGGTTTGTGGAGTGGTTCCCCTAAATATTTCCAGAATTTTTCATTTACCACTATCTGAACACCATCTTCTACCGAACACCTTTCACCAATTCAGATTTCAAAGACGAGCTATTCTAGAGTTGGACCTTCTGTTGTTTTTAAGTTTCTAGATTCAAAGGCTTGAAGATGAGGATTGTTTTTGATATGTATGTTACGGTTGATGGCTTTGCTGTATATTGAAACATAAAGCATCTATTATTGGGTTGTGAAATATATACTCTATCCATGCTTCTTCCTCCTCATCTTCATAGTAATGTTCAGAAAGTGAATTTGACTATAGTCATGAATATAGTCATGCTGCCACCAAACATGGGTTTGGCCTATTGTAGAATAAGCCTGGCTTTGAGGAGTGCTGGGTTCGATAAGGATTTAAGGCTTAGTTTGAGACAGCTGTGTTATGAGTAAAATTGTTTTTGAATCAGCTGTGAGCAAAATGGCTTTTGAACTTGCTGTGAGAGGAAGCAGTTTAGGTGTTTGTTAAACTGTTTTCAAAAGTGCTGTGAGAACGAAAACTAATTTTTTGTGTTTGGTAAGTTCTAAGTAAAAAGTACTTTGAGTGAGTGTAAATTATCAAAATAATCTTAAATATTTAAAGTTTTATTAAAATGGATATTACTTCTCTAAATTATAGACTATGGTTTTATGCAATTATTTTGGTATAAATTTTTGCAATGTATGACCAGTTGTTTAGACCAAATAAAAGATTTACGAAGAATTCTAAATATTAAACAAAATTCATATAAAATATTAGACAAAGTATTTTCCACCATAATCAAATGGAACCATTACACAAAATATATTAGAGTCTATTAATATTGCAACTACATTGCATTCATTAGACTTTGTGCAATCATATTTCTTAGCACCACCATTTCTTCAAAAGCTGCTTTCCAAAACTCTATTTCCTAGCTTTTTTTTTAAGCTTTTGGGGAAATCTATTTTGGCCAAAAATAGCTTTTAGAGACTTTACCAAACACCATACATTAATCCCAAAAGCTAAAGCAGTCTCAAAAGCAGCCTCAAAAACTGTCTCAAACTAAGCTTAAGGCTTAGTTTAGGATAGCTGTGCTGTGAGTAAAATGGCTTTTGAATCAGCTGTAAGCAAAATGACTTTTGAACTTGCTGTGAGAGGAAACAGTTTAAGTGTTTGGTAAACTGTTTTCAAAAGTGCTGTGAGAACGAAAAACAATTTTTTGTGTTTGGTAAGTTCTAAGTAAAAAGTACTTTGAGTGAGTGTAAATTATCAAAATAATCTTAAATATTTAAAGTTTTATTAAAATGGATATTACTTATCTAAATTATAGACTATGGTTTTGTGCAATTATTTTGGTATAATTTTTTGCAATGTATGACCAGTTGTTTGGACCAAATAAAAGATTTACGAAGAATTCTTAAATATTAAACAAAATTCATCTAAAATATTAGACAAAGTATTTTCCACCATAATCAAATGGAACCATTACACAATATATTAGAGTCTATTAATATTACAACTACATTGCATTCATTAGACTTTGTGCAATCATATTTCTTAGCACCACCATTTCTTCAAAAGCTGCTTTCCAAAGCTCTATTTCCTAGCTTTTTTTATTTCAGCTTTTGGGGAAATCTATTTTGGCCAAAAGCAGCTTTTATGGACTTTACTAAATACCATACATTAATCTCAAAAGCTAAAACAGTCTCAAAAACAGTCTCAAAAGCTGTCTCAAACTAAGCCTAAGCCTAGCTATGACAATCCCATGTAACAAACGTCCCCATAGGGACTTATTTCTCGCCTAAGGCTTAGGCAGCAAAAATAAATAACACAAATAAACAAAAATAAAAAGCAATAAAACACAAGCCCAAGTAGGGCCCAAACCTTAAACCAAGGGGTGCAGAGAGCCAAAGCCGAAGGGCCAAACACACCCTTTCCCGCCCTACCAGAGTCGTTGGATCACCGTCCACCACGTACGTCAACCATGACCGTGCCGGTCCAAACCAAGATCACGCCGGAGACCTAACCAAGATCGCACCAAACCAGCCCCGAAATAACCACCATCCGGATCTACACGTAGCCGAAACCAAGGACAGCCACGCCACCATGACTAGCGACACCGCAAACGCTCACTTGATGCACAATGTCGCCAAAGCCAGAGCAAATCGAGCAGATACTTAACCGACGCCATGTTGCCCCTAGCCTCTCCTCAGACCACGCCACCGAAACTCCCCTCCTCGAAGGAGACACGAGGATCTGGCACACTTGAGACCACAAGAGGTTGACAGAGCCCCGACGACAGCGGAAGGGCTCGTCGCCAGACAGGATGGGAGTTCTCCTATTTTGCTCTCTCGCTCTCTCGCTCTTAAGTTTTTTTTTTCCTCAGTCCATTTCCATTCGAACAAAATTTATAGATGAAATTAGTAGAAAGTATGTTAAAAAATATTTTGAAAATATTTTGAAAAAATTTAGTATATATTAATTATATTAAATGATAGGATATTTCATGATTTTTTTAGCATATGTGTATTTTGGGTACTTGGGGATGTGTATCTTGTCTAATATTGAAATAATTTTTTTTAGGGGTAGTGTATTAAGTTAAGGAGGGTGTATTGTATTTGGATTTGTATGGATATTTTTTAACTCACAGACTTTTTAAAATATCCACAGACTATTTAAAAAGTTCATAGACTTCGGTTGATTTTTAAAAACCATCGACTTTTACATAGACTTCATACTAATTTATAAAAATCTACAGACTTTATTATGAACGACTTTTACTGATTTCTCAGTATTAACAAAAAAACTCAAATGAAAAACAAAATTCATTTGATTTCATATATAGGGTGATACTAGTATCAATCTGCCACGCCCCTAATCGATTAAGTACTATAAAATTCAATTGTTGTTAAGACATTACTAGTTATTTGGGCAAAGATAACATATTCATTGGGGATGACACATGTTATTATTCCCAATATGGATAACCATTATTCTTATGTCCCAAGTAGAGACGTTGCAACGACAACCGTCTCCAATAAAACCACAAGTCAATATTAACAAGAGAAGCAAAACTCCTAGTCACAAAATGATTGAGCGTCCGCCTTATATAAAATGTTCATGAAAGCCTTAAAGATCGACTACAATTATAACACGTATCGTTGTTGCCAATTTTGAAAACTCTGCAACTGATAGAAAGAAACAAATTGATGTTTGTAGTTAGGTGCAGACGATAATATATAGTTGTATTTTAGGGTTCTATAAATAAATTGAAAGCCAAAGTAAAAAAAAGAAAATTCAAAAACAATGAACATGTTGGTATAAGAGTTTAATTATATAAAATATTTATAAAAAAAGATGGAAAAAAAAAGAAAGAAAGAGAGATATGATATGTTATTTAAAAAATAAAAAATAAAGAGTGACAGGCTAAAAAAGTCTGTCGTAGACTTTTCAAAATCTTTGTTCTGTAGGCTGGAAAAATATTAGAGTTTGGTGTACATAATTTACACTACAAAGTCCATGATTATCCATGAGTTACTAATTCCATAAGTATAAATGATATTTTGAATACCCGCAAACTTCTATTCACTTTTTAAAGTCCAAAATGAATAACCCTAGATTTTATGGATTTCATAAAGACTTTTTAAAATCCTAATCGAATACACCCAGACTTTTATAGATAATTAAAAGTCAGGATTGAATACACCTGGACTTTTAAATTCCATGAATTTCCTTAATACTTCCACTAATTCCATATACAATACACCCCCCCCCCCCCTAAGAGTATGTATTAAGAGGTTTAAGGAGTGTATTTAAAACTACTCTTAAAAAAAAAAAAAAAAAGGATTGAGCATACCTTCTACAATCTTCAATAATGCGACTTACCTCTGAAAGCTCCTCAGAGCATCCATAAGCATAGCGCAATCTGTCTCTAGCTCCACCCTATTCGAACCTTGATGAATAGCCAATAAGAGGCCTGATCTCACCACTTCTACCTTTGTGTGTAGCACTAATTGACATAGTGTACATTTGTTTTATGAAGTACAAAAAGTTGACATAGTGTACATTTGTAAATTTTTCCTGTTCTTTTTTCTTTTCTAGATCTACTGTGAACGGAAGTTATATAATGATCATAATAAATTTCATTTAAATTAATTTTTTTTCCTTTACTATGTCTACTAAAAATGGAAGTTATACAATTCTTCATAATTAATTAACTTTGAAGTATTTCAATCATCAATATGTTCTTTTATTATTTTAACTCAACTAAATAATCTGAAAATGACAATAACAAAACCAATTGCAAACTTGCCCGGATTGTGGAAAGTTCAGAACAAAACAATATTTAACGAATGAGTTTGAAGATGAATAAAAGACCCTAAATAAACCCTATGACTCTTTCTCTCTAGCGAAAGAGTCTACGGGGATAACAACCAACGATTAATGAAAACAGAACCTGCTAGGCATATCACCACTACCAGAAGAGCTTCCCTCATTCACCACCGCCTCTAACACCATAGCCTCATGAGGAGCCGGTTGCACAACCCCAGTAGTAGTAGCATCACCCGAAGAGCTAGATCCGATATCCTCCATAACCAAAGCTTCGCGCACTACTCTAGATCAGAATCGAAGCGACGACTAAAAGTCGTCGCTTCAGAACCGTTTTCGTCGCTTCAACACCGAAGAGATGACAAGTCGTCGCTTGGAAGTCGTCGCTTCATTCTTGTCGTTTCAGAACCGAAGCGACGAATTTTTAACCAAAAGTCGTGGCTTCATTTTTCCAAGAGATTTCGTCGCTTCGTTTTTTCAAGCGACGACTTTTGGTTCAAAATTCGTCGCTAGAGTGCATGTTACAGAGAAGAAAACATGGGATGATAAAATTGAAGCGACGAATTTTGGTCATCGTTTAGATTTTCATGCGACGAATATTGATCAATGTTCATCGCTTCATGCAGTGTTATAGAGAAAAAAAAAAGGTTTCTGGGTCTGGTTTGAACCAACTTCATTCGCATCCAAATAACACAAAACACACATTCAAATAACATAAAACACACATCCAACATAACACAAACACACTACATTTTATAAATACGTAGATTTCGTCCAAAGATACAATTTATTCAAATTACGACAATGTACAATAATCAAATTACAAGGAAAATGAATGGTCCTAATCAAGTCCTCCACTTCAACTCTTTGCTGACTCGGATGAGTTTAATTGGTCCTTTTCCCTTTTCAGATCCTCTTGCAATTGAGAAAGTTGTGATTCCAATTCTGGCACCTTTATCAATGAAATAGCCCAAGAAAGTTGGATCAGCTACACAAACCTGCTTTCAAGAACCTAATCAGTATGCCTCATCAGTAAATGGATTGGTCATAATATACCAATGAATTTGCACTGGTGCAGTAGTACCTGAATAACAATTAGTACTTTAGAATACTTACAGTTTGCAAAAAATGACAAAAGTTCTAGCTCAGCTGTTAGTAGCCTTATCATTTAAAAGACCTGGCTCAAATTTAGCTTTACCAAGACTAAGGATTTTATCTTAGTGGGATTTCACAGAAAACATACTCGTAAGTGCATGGCGGTATGCTTGAACGAAAGCCCTGGCCAACACCCTTGAGCCTACCACAAGCAAGTTTGCAAGAAGCTTTGCAGCCTGTATGTAGAAACAACAACTTAGCCGCATAGTTCATAACAACAGATTAAAAGCTAAGAGGCCAAGTCTCTGATGGCGCGAAGCTAAATTAGAACCGATCAACTCTATAGGTCATATATTTCGTGAACTTACCATCACTGAAGAAAAAGAAGCAAACAAAACCCAATATCTATAGTAGCAGAAGAGCTGCGTCAAGATCTAAGCAACCTATAGTATCACAATGACCATGTAAGATATTTTCTTCTCCAAAGCACGATTTTTAGTGCATGACTTTCTAGATTATATATACAATCATACAAGGCATGAGCAAAAACAAAAACAATACAACCAACAAGCATTCTATTCAGAGATAAAGTACTAAGCATCCGAATCGACACGAAGTCAAATACAACGCCAGGAAGACAGAAACATTGGTGGTGTCGAAGAACACCGATGAGCAGCACAAACCCAGAAAACCCAAAATAGAATCAGTCCATAAATCGATCGAATTAAGAAACTAAATTCACCAAAACAGTGAAGAAGACGAAAGGAAGAATTCTCCTACCACAAACACTGAAGAAATCGTCTGCGTTGCAGAGGCTCCACCAAAAAGCTCGAAGCTTCTCACCACAAATCCTCCTTCTACAGTCGAGGTGGTCCAAACGAAGGTAGCCCGGCGTCAGGAGGTGGCCGGACGGAGAGGTTCTGCTTTGGTCTTCCTCTATGCTTCACCACAAATTCACTTTCGGGTTTGAATTGGAATTGGAATTGGGATTGGAATTGGGTGAGGGTTAGAGACAGAGAAAGATAGAGGGTTTTGGAAAGGGTGGTGGTGCAGGTAATTAAGGGTGGTCATGCTGGGCTATTGTGCTGGTGATGAAAATAGGGTTTTGGGAGAGACTGAATCGAATGAAGCATGAAGAAATGAAAATGGGAAATGCAGAGTGAAGTTGCTACATTTGGTGATTTCTGGTCGACCTTAAGCTACGAAGAATGCCAAACTCCGTCGCTTAAAATTTTTGCCAAAAGGTACGCGCTCTTTTTTTGAAGCACTTATATATAAAACATCTGTTGCTTAAGTGCGGTCAACCTTATTTAAACTTATAACCATATAAAAGAAGTCAAATTTTGAAAAACTCTGTGAAATAGCATTTGATCGTTATGATGAAATACGGTCATGGTCAAAATTTCACTTAAATCCGATAAAGTTAGAGCCCCGATCGATGCGGTCAATCTTATTTAAACTAATCTCTCTCTTATTTAAACTAAACCCTATCGGGAGCCATAGTATCGGGAGGCAAACGTTCTCAAATTTTTACATGGCTGATTACGTCTCATCTATTTGAGAGTTTAATGTTGGGAAGAGTCGACGAAACAAGGTCATCTAAAGGTACGTAATAGCGTTTTTCTGTGATAAGTTTTATGAAAATATGGTTGATCGTTTCGATCGAGCATCGAACGTTCACGAAACGAGTTCATTTTTTTACTCTACTCATATTTAACTATAACAATCACATCAGACGGTCAAAATTTTTATTTTGTGAATTTAGCTATTATAATGACAACATGCTTACTAATGCGGTATAACTTGATTAGTAGATCATACTCAAGTGTACAACTTTTCGAAACAACTATATAAAAGAAGTCAAATTTTGAAAAATGCTATGAAGTAGCATTTGATCGTTATGATGAAATACGGTGATGGTAAAAAAATTACTTAAATCCAACAAATTTAGAGCCCCGATCGATGCGGTCAACCTTATTTAAACTTATCTCTCTCTATGAGGAGCCACAGTATCGGGAGGTAAACATTCCCAAATTTTTACATGGTTGATTACTTCTAATCTATTTGAGAGTTTAATGTTTGGAAGAGTCGACTAAACAAGGTCATCTAAAGGTACGTAATAACGTTTTCGTGTGATAACCCGTAGAGACAATACGTATTAACGTGTTTGAAATGTTAAAGCCCCCATGATGGAGCCCCCCTTATGGAAGTCACCAAATATATTTAGTTAACCTAATTAAAAGAAATTACAAATAACTAGCGACAACAAATAACACCGTAGCAGGAAAACAGTTCATTTATCCAGTTTCAGCTACGGCTTAAGAAGTGCCGTGGCAAAAAATCAAGAACTAATTTAAATGACTGTAGTTATGCCTTCATCGCTAACTTTCAGTGGCTAACTGAATTCTGTTTTGTAATGTCTCTTTTAATTATAGTTTAGTGCTTAAGCAGATGAAAAAAAACGAAACGACGAAGATTGCTGAATATTCGTCGCTTTGTTTTTTATTCGAGCGATGAAGTCAATAAACTTTGTCGCTTCAATAATTTCCAAGCGACAAAGATTGAATTTCGTTGCTAGCTTTTCCAAAAAATGGTTCTGTTATAAACTGAGCCGACCAAATATCAATATTTGTCGCTTGAAAATTATTGAAGCGACGCATATTGACCATTCTTCGTCGCTCGTTTTTTTTTAGGCGACGAGTCCAATATTCGTCGCTTGGATGTGTTGAAGCGACGAAGATTTTTTTTCCTTTGTTGATTCTTCGTCGCTTGAGTCCTGATTTGCAGTAGTGGCGGGACTTTCCAGGTTTGTACTTGCGCTTGGGCGGCCTCCGGGGGCCGGAGCTACCACCGGACCCATCGTCCTCCACTTTCTTCTTGTTCTTAGAACCAGAAGGACAACCTGGTTTACGTTTCTTGTTGGGGGAAACCTGTATCCTCCCATCCACATGAGCAAGGGCCATCTCTGGTTTGAAAGTCAAATCAAAGGGAACAATGGCTAGAGAGCTGCCATCAACCCTAACCCTCTTACCAGCCACCTCCAAGCAAGGAGTAGTCCCCCGCTTCACACCAGTGATCACATCCGGCGTCAGAGAATTCTTGCGGGCATCTGTAATCGGAGGAACAAGAGTACCAGCTGGAACCGGTGGCATAGGGGATCGAAACTTAGCGAGTTGGGCCGCCAACTCCGCCGCCGTTAAACCTGGCAGAGAAAAAGCAAATGTCGGTGTAACCCCTGATGCCGGACCCGACTTGGTACCCGAACTCGAACACGAGGCACTCAGTTGGAAGGGATTCACAACCGATGGAGCCGAAGCCGAAGCCGAGCCTTTACCCTTCTCCAAGAAACGCGGAAAAAAAGCTAAGGTTAGGGTTATGGTTTGTAAAAACCTGAAAACCATTCCCTTGCGCCGCCACAGCCCCACCCAACCAATAACCTACACTGCCGACTTGTTGGGAGGACCCCGACATCCTGACGCCGGATGTTCTAGCAACCCACAACTCCGGTAAAATCCCACCGTACGCTCATATTTGAAGGAGAGCAATATTGTGGCTTTGATGGACTCGAATTCAAACTATATGGGAGGATACGCCTCTTTGACCGGATCACAGATGCGATGGAGGATTTTCACCTGAGCTCTGGTGCCCCTACTGATGCCGAGTAGATCCAGATGCTCCACCTTCCCCAACGTAGTGTCGATCATCTCTACTACATCATCAGTAAACAACTTCGGCGGGAGTCCTTTGATTTGCACCCACACTGGAAACTGATCAATAGGGACCGCCGCAGCATCACAAAGTCCATCGTAGTCCACGGCCACGAAAAGAGCTCGGCCATAGAACCAGGGTGCCCCGGTAACCACATGGCTCCTCTCCTCATTCCGAGTGAATTTCAGGATGTAGCGATCATCGTGAGCACGCATATGGAGACGATTACCGGCCAAGATCCTAGATGGAGCCTAGAGTACCCATCACCGCCCGCGGCTCTGGCTTGCGGCGTTTCATGGAAAAGAAGCCTACCCACCGCAAAGAAGTGGGGAGAGGCAGCGACAGATCCAGAACCAACAGGAAAGGTCACTCGACCTCCGTCCCTGATAGCAAGAGCAACGGCAAATCGGTTCGAGACTTCGTCGGACATGGTGAAACGAGATCTAGAGGGGTGCTGCGCAAATTTTCTGAAAAAAAAAAACCCTAGAGTAGAGAGAAAAGAGGCGCTCTTAACTTAGTGCGGGTAAGTGTCTGTAAAAATTTTAAATACTTTGGTTAACAATCCCTCAACTCTTATGCAACGATCAGTTTGATAATAATACTTAAAACACCATCAATGTGATAATTGAACTCTCATTTTCTTTGTCAATGATGTACTTGTGTAACGATGCTGTTAAAAGTGATGATGTGGCAGGTTTTTTTGGCAAGTTGGACATGTTACCCATAACTTTGATGTTCCCCTTGGTTCTTTAGAAAATTTTCATGTTTGCAGGTTGTTTGGGTTGGTGATTCTTCTATCGTTTGAATTCTTTTCATTCGATTCTAAATTGCTTGATAATCTTTGGCTCAAGTTGAGATGCTTTAGTTATGCATCTTCGTCATTAAAACTTAGTCAAGTTAATTGATCGCGTATCAATAAGTGGAATTGTGAGTTTAGATATCAAACTCACTCCTCCACAAGAGTTGAGGAATAAAAACTAAGTGAATTTTACTCAACAACGAATGTTACGGTTTGAAAAAGAAAAGAAAACATTCAGAAGAAAGAAGAGAAAAAAAAAAAAAATTGAGTGAGAGACTGTACGAGTGATTACACAGAAGACTTTCCCAATGGTACAATAAATATTAAATAAAAACTCGATTTAAGTATTGCAAAATGAAAACTAGACCCAAAAAAAAAAAGAGAGAGAGAAAGAAAAGGAAGACTGTGGAGACAGAAGAGGTCTTTGTTTCCAGTCAAGTCGTTTGTTGCGGTTTCAATTCGATCTCTGAGGTTCGTTCTGTTTTTCTTAACCCATCAAATTACCAAAATTCCATCTCTCTTTTTCATCTATCTTCACTTAATTTAGCAATTTTCCCTTTTGATACCATTTCCTGTCTCACAATCAATCATCTGCCTAGATTCTCTTTACTTGTTTGAGCTGTTGTGATTGGTTCAACTTTGCATAAACTTTTTGGGTTTTGTTTTCATCACTATAATTCAATTGGGTAGTTATGGAAATTCCGTTATTACGGGTCTGTTTGATTTCTTTGATTGGAAAACCTTACAAGTTGTGACTGGGTCAATTTTGGTTTCAGGTTTTTTGAGATATCAAGGTTGTGGGTGTTGGTTTTATAGTTTTGTGATGCTGAAGAATTAGGGCAACTTGAAAAGGTTGTTGGGTTTTTTGTGTGTTGGACAAAGGAAATGTTGGAAGGTGGTGCCAAGTTCACTGGAATTATAGGTCTAAACAACAACGATAACAACTACTATGATCTGTCTCAAGGCTTTTACCACAAGCTTCACGAGGGTGAGGGTACTAACATGTCCAATGACAGTATGCAAACGAGCGTCGATGGGGGCTCTGTTGCCATGTCTATAGATAACAGCAGCGTTGCGTCAAACACGAATGACTCCCACACTCGCATCTTGAACCACCAAGGCCTGAAACGTCGCAAAAATGATACCGACTCTGTTGCGCAGAGTGTTAATCGCGGAAGAGTCACACATGTGCTCAGTGATGATCAGCTTGCCCGAGCTCTAATGGACAGCAACACCGTGACGGAGGGGCTTGAGAATTATGAGGCATGGACAATTGACTTAAGAAAGCTGAACATGGGTGAAGCTTTCGCACAAGGTGCTTTTGGGAAGCTATACAGAGGTACTTACAATGGCGAGGATGTTGCTATCAAAATTTTGGAGAGGCCTGCAAATGACCCTGAAAAGGCTCAGATAATGGAGCAACAGTTTCAACAGGAAGTCAAGATGTTGGCTACCTTGAAGCATCCAAACATAGTTCGTTTTATCGGCGGCTGCCGCAAACCGATGGTTTGGTGCATTGTAACAGAATATGCTAAGGGTGGTTCAGTACGGCAATTCTTGATTAAGCGGCAGAGCAGATCAGTTCCTTTGAAGTTAGCAGTCAAGCAAGCTTTGGATGTTGCAAGGGGGATGGCATATGTTCATGGGCTTGGGCTGATTCACAGGGACCTGAAATCTGACAACCTTTTGATTGATTCAGACAAATCAATTAAAATTGCTGATTTTGGGGTTGCCCGTATTGAGGTGCAAACAGAAGGAATGACCCCAGAGACTGGGACATACCGCTGGATGGCTCCGTAAGTTTCTTTGACCTTTTAACTGTGATATCTTTACGTCTGAACTATTGTTGTCTTTATTACTGAAATTTAGTTGCCCTCTTTATGGTTTATTGTGATCAGCCTGGATGATCCTTTACTTGATTGCTTTCTCATATACTGTTAGCCAATTTACTTTCTTTTTTGAAAAGCTGTTTGGAAATTGGATTTCTTAATTTCGATGTAATTGCATTACCTTTGGTTGTTGATATTAGTCTTTTATCTAGTTTTTTTGGTTTTCCTAGATGTTCATAGTTTCTGATTTATATCTAAAAGAAAACATATGTTGGATATCATTTCAGAGTCCATATGGCGGTGCACTGAAAGAGTAATTCATGTTTCCCATAACTTTAATGGTTTATCTAATTTCAAAATCATCTGATGTACTATTGATTCGCTTAAGTTTTTGATAGCTGCAACTGAAAGTTATCATTTGTTACAAAAGATAGTGGAGGGATAGATAAAGGACCAGCCTGTATGAAGTGAGTATGATGTTATTAGAGAGGGATATGTCTATAGAGTATTAAGAATATTAAATACTCTGGAAATAAGTAAACCTGAACTTTGAAATAGAAGATGCGTAAGGATAAGCCTGCACCGTGGCAGAGCGAGGATCTCATACCACCAGTGTGGGCTTTTTAACTCCTCTTCATTAGCCATAATCAGCTTTGTTCAACTTCCCAAAATTATCGGTGTTAGCTGCAAACAGCACAAAATCTGTGAAGCCAAATCCCATCAATAGACAATACTAAATACTTACTGTGGTTATGTATGACTCAGCTTCAGAGCCTACATTACTGTTTTCGTCCTTCTATTCCTTATATTCATTAAAACCATCCTTGTTCAACTAAACAGCCATATCTGTAAACCCTATATATATGTGTATATAACAAACTAACCTGAACTTTCTTAAAGGTATCTTTTTCGAGGCAGAATTATTTTTCTTTTTAGTTCTGATAATATCAATTGAGAAAAGAAGTTGAATGGAACAGTTGATTTACACCATACCCATTGATGGTCCTTGCAAATTGGATCATCTGTAGAATCTATACAAAAGGAAACTCCCATTTGATATCTTTCTGTTTAAATGAGATCTCAACTCCAGCGACAGTTACATTAGATATTTTCCCTCTTTCTCTTTTACGCTTAAAAGCAAAAACTTAATTCATCTCATCCACGCTATCCTACAAGCCGAGGAAAGTGTACATATAGGAGAAGGGCACAACATGGGGTTTATACTTTATTAGTGGCTCTTCTTAGCGGGTAAAGGGGCGTGTTACAAATTCTTGATGATGCTTATGAGGAAGAACAGCTGGCTCTTATTCATGTGGTCTAATATTTATTAGCATTACTTCTATTTTTATTTTCAGAAGAAATAAAAGAATTAAACATGTTACTTTTTTTTATCACGTTTACTTTTTTAAACATGTTACACTTTATTTGCCAATACCTACCAGAGTATTACTATTTAATCAAACCTTAATAACTAAACCAAAAATAGCATGCTGTATAATTTGTGAGGTGTACTTGTTGTTTGGTGGGGGGAGGGGGGCTTTGATGGGATTCTGGTTGTTGCATGCAAAATAATTCGGAGTTGTGTAGTCTGGGCAATTATAGTTGCATGAGTATGTAGATATGATGCTATCAAACTGGATTGATTATATAACTAGGATTGGTCTTCGTACTCTTTGACCATAAAATAATTATGTATGTCGGTGATAAATAGTGTGACTCGTGTACTTGAGTTCCCCTAAAAAAGGAGATATACTAAGGTCTATGAAATATGAAGTGCAGCATCCACCATTTGATGCCACCTGAGATTCTTTTCTGGTTACTGGCATCATTTTTACAGATCACTAGTATTATATCATCGGTATACAGTGCAACTATGCAGCTGTAGAGAAGTTATAGTTGCATGAATGATAAGCACTTAATGAACAGACAATTGCAAGTATGTATTGAAATTGATTTATCCAAGCATGACGTGAATTTGGCTCAATGAATGAAAGTATTTATATGCAGTCAAACAATTGAAAGTATTTTAATCAATTAGCTCTATATATGTACTTTTTCCTGTGGAGTAAAATGCAATTCTTGCACCTGTCTCATTTCTATTCTCTGAAAACATTTATTTTCATGCCACGTTAGGCCTTGTTGTGTAGGTTCATTTCTTCGTCGCATTACTTAAAATGTTTGAGGGTGGGACATTATTTTCCGCATGCCTCCTCTTGTCTGATACTATGACCATATGAGTCAATAATTAATTTTGTTTGTCACTACTTTTTTGTTCATTTTGTTTAATGTGTTTTCTTATAGGACAATCTTTTAATGTAATTCTGTTTAGTATAAAGAGTAAAATGAGCATAACACATTTTGGTGAAACTTTTGAGCGCTTGGCTTTCTAATAGTATATATATATATATATATATATATATATATATATATATAGAGAGGATTTTTCTTGGTTAAGGACGTCCGCACCAAACCTTATGGTGCGGATTTGACATTTTGACTAAGATTGAATTTTTACATTTCCACCGTCTAGTCTTTAGGTACTCATGTATAGATCATCTCTGCAAATTTTCAGCCAATTTGATAATCGTTAAGGCATTCAAAACTGCGATTTTCTATCATAAATATGAACGATTCAGTGTTGACAAAATGCAGTCCGTCCATTTGTTTTAATCTAGTTTGATATGCTAATAGTTATCAAATTGGCTGAAAATTTGCAGAGATGATCTATACATGAGTACCTAAATACTAGACGGTGGAGATGTAAAAGCCAAAATACCAAATCCGCACCATTCTTAATGGTGCGGACGTCCTTAGCCAAGAAGGACTGTATATATATATATATATAGGTTTTCTTGGTTAAGGACCTCCGCACCAATTCTTACGGTGTGGATTTGATATTTTGACTAACTTTACGATTGAATTTTTACATCTCCACCGTCTAGTTATTAGGTACTCATATATAGATGATGTATGCAAAATTTCAGCCAATTTGATAATCGTTAAGACATTCATAAGTGTGATTTTCTATCATGAACAGTTCAGTTTTGACAAAATGCAGTCCGTCCATTTGTTTTAATCTAGTTTGACATGCTAATGGTTATCAAATTGGCTGAAAATTTGCAAAGATGATTTATACATGAGTACCTAAAGACTAGACGGTGGAGATGTAAAAATTCAATCGAAAAGTTAGTCAAAATATCAAATCCGCACCGTAAGGATTGGTGCGGAGGTCCTTAACCAAGAAAGCCTATATATATATATATATATATATATATATATATATATATATATAGGCCGGATCAAGAGAGGACGTCCTCAAAATGGCTTATAGTGCGGATTTTCAGTTTTGACCAACTTTTAGAGCGGATTTTCAGTTTTGACCAACTTTTAGAGCGAATTTTCTCATCTCCACCGTCTAGTATCTAGATAAGAGTGTGTAGATCATCTCTACAAAATTTCAGCCAATTTGGTAATCGTTAAGGCCCTCAAAATTGCGTTTTTCTGTTACAAATATGAACTGTTCCGGTTTGACAGATTTCAGTTCATCCATTTATTTTTCGACTTTGAGGGCCTTAACGATCACCAAATTGGCTGAAATTTTGCAGAGATGATCTACACAATATAATCTAGATATTAGACGGTAGAGATGAGAAAATTCAATCAAAAAGTGGGTCAAAAATGAATATCCGCACTATAAGCTTAATTTGAGGACGTCCTCTCTAGATAAATTCTCTATATGTATATATATGTATTTGGGGATGTGGACCAGATGTGGCGCACAGGGTGATGATTTGTTTGCTATACCAAGTCAATGTTAGACGAGCCAACTCAAAATGAGTTGGATCTTTGTGAATCACTCATTCGATTGTTTGATGGCATCATAATTTGTGTTATGTCTTGGGTTTCTTATATTCACCTATGAAGGTGCTTCTTATACCATTGCCACCTTGCCCGAGTAGATGAAGCTTGTCAAATGGTGTTGTCAAGTAGACTCGTTAATAGGCTCATGACAAGGAAATCAGAACATTGAAAACGCAACCTTTATGATTTAAGGTTTCAGGGTTTGTGCTTTTTCTATTGTAAAATCAGTAATTTGTTAATGATCATTATCTGATTTTCCGTGTTGCGAAGCTGTTAGAACTTTGTTTATTATTTTTAGATAGAGTATATGGTATACTAGCCTTCATACTTGCCCAAAACCAGTGTAGAAGACATTATAGATCAGACAGCGAAACTAAACAATTTGGAAAACCATAACAGATATCTCAAGAGACCAAGTACATGAGAAGGATGAGAAAGCAAATGTGTAGTAAATTTGTTCAAGAGAAGTTGAGGGAATGTTGGCAATAAAATAGTAATTTACACTTTCTTTCAGTGGTAGACTGAGATCAAGTTGATGGGTAGTTATTCCCCCCCCCCCCCCTCTATGGCTATGTTTTATTGTTTTGAGAAGTTAGTGGGGAGTTCCCATGTTGATTTTCAGTTTTTACCAAATAAAACTGATTATTATCTCTAACTGCATATTGTTCGATTTTCTAATTTACCCATAGTAAAATATAGAGATGATGGGTTTGTTTCAAAGGTAATTTTAGGGATCAAAATATGGTAAAATTTTGAGGGCCTTGCTTTATTATTAGCAAAGATATTAGACCAAAGATTGTCTATTGAGTGTTTTGTATTGTATGGCTCTACAGGGAGATGATCCAGCATCGGCCGTACACTCAGAAAGTTGATGTTTATAGCTTTGGGATTGTTCTTTGGGAACTTATCACAGGGATGCTTCCATTTTCGAACATGACAGCAGTACAGGCAGCATTTGCAGTTGTCAATAAGGGTGTCCGTCCTATCATTCCCGCTGACTGCTTAAGTGTTCTTGGTGAGATCATGACGAGGTGCTGGGATGCTAACCCTGATGCCAGGCCACCGTTCACTGAGGTGGTAAGAATGCTTGAGATCGCAGAGACAGAAATTGTGACAACTGTTCGGAAGGCTCGTTTCAGGTGTTGCATCACCCAACCAATGACAGTTGACTGATCCCAGAAGAAAAAAAATTGGAAAGAAAGCAGTTATTATAATATAAAGGAAAGAAGAAATGGAAAAGAGGAAAAGAGGTCAAATAAGGTGAGAATATATGTAGCCTTGTGTATCTAGCAGGTTTAATTTCTTTCTTAAAATAGAAAAAGAATGTTCTATTCAAAAACATATTTGGTTTTGAGTTTCCTATTTTAATGAATTTCTGTCATTGAATGAGTAATTCTCCTCGTGTATGTATGCATCTGTTGTTTTCCTATGTATTGACAGCTCTTTCAGTATTGGTCCTGTTCTGTTGAGAAGGTTTGGTAGGGAAAATCATTTTGACAGTGATTGCCTTTGAATTGATACTGCCCGGAGTTTTGTGCTTTCATTCCCACGTGAAGGGGCTATAATCCATCTTAGGCCTCGAAAGCCATACTCGGCCCGTAAGATTTGTTAGGAAAACCGAAAACATATCTATTCTATCATATAAAATAGGAGTCACTCTCAGGCTTCACACCAACACTCCAGAAATCTGATATTACTTTGTTAGCTTTTTTCTTCTTCAACTAGTCATAGTGGGTTAACTAGCAGGAAAGACTCAATTGATGATAGCAGTTTCAAACTTCTGATGAACCTCAAAGCTCGATCATGGTGTGCAAAACTTTAGCAGAAAGAGATTTGGCCTCTCATTTTTCATGGTTATTGGCGCTTCTTACTACTAGTTAATCCTACTGTCGTGTTGACATAGCTGCCAACATGCTCAGGGTGTTTGCATTCTCCATAGGCCGCCTACAGTTATGATTGCATGTTGATGTCGTTTCAACTAATATATGCATCATGTTCAACCTGCAACACAATTGATCGTAATAACACAATTATACAAACAAACATTATGCTTGCTTTATCTATTGTTTAAAAACATAACGCCAAAAGACAGATCAAATTAGTTGTCTGTGGCTCTATCCAAAGTGTGGCCGCTTTGGTAAAAATAAGATAGGGAGGATTAGTGTCCTCATGCACGTATTGTCAAACGTCTCTTGTGGGTTGTGGCCAACTTCTTATAATAGATTTGACTAGCTTAGCTAGCTTCCTCATGAAGAAATTAATTTCAAATTTGGAGCAGCCATCTAGAATCTGTTGACCGGCACAAACCCTGCTGCTCTCTTAGTCTGTTCTATCCCATTCGCTCGACTATATATATATATATAGATATCAAGACATCAAGTAGCCAAAGAACTAGACATTGCATTCTTGTATATCCAGAGAAGCCAGTTCATCAAACTGAAAACTCATCCAACATTATCTGAATACTGTTGATCGTTCAGCTGCAGACTTGCTTTCCTCTTCTGCTTAATTTCTTTCTGTTTGTGTTCGCGATCCTACGTGATTACGCGGTAATATAGTCCATAGGACAAACCGATCAGGGCCAGAGACCGGCTATGGTTTCCTCTCTCCCTCGTTTGTATAACAGTCCGGTGCAGCTATATTTGAATAACAGCAGCAGTGTTCGTCGTATGAATATGATGATGCAAGTAAAGGCTCACAGCTTTGACGAAGGTAAAACAAGCAAACAACACATTACAGCGTAAATTGATAGATGCATTGAAATAGTAATGCTTACGTTTATTCGGTCATAATGGGTGGATGAATGTGCAGGAAGATCAGGCAGCAGCAGGAACAAGGTTGATTCAAGTATGAGTGTATTAAGAGAGAAAATGGAACTAGTTAAGATGAAGGAGAGACTTGAGAAACAAAGTCACAAACATCGTCGTCAAGACCAATACGGTTGGAATTATACAACCGGGTATAAATGTAATGACCAACTCAGACGTGCAAGATCAAGAGAAAGAGAGGTCTCAAGCTTCTTTCACCTCATACGTTTGGCCACTCTCACTTTTGGTTTTACTTGTTCTAGTGCTACTTTTGGCCTATTCCTTGTATCACTGGTCATCAACTATTTGAATCAATAATGTGCACATCTATTCTAAGCTCAATCAACGCAAATCCAATAAAATTTCTGCATATAAACTGTGCATAACTAGATGAAACCTAAGCAAAAGCTCAAAAGAAAATCAGACTCTTTTACCCTTTTTCAAACTACCAAGTCAACAAAAGTGAGATTCAAAAATATGACACGCAAACAGAAAAATGCATCTACTGTTTCGGATCACTTAAATCTACAACTTGCAAAGACTCAATCCCGGATAAAAGCCACAGTGGCAACTCGTGATCCTACAGATCCACCAAACATAAATGTTGGATATGTGCGAACATGACTAAGGTATTGAAGCTGAGGGGCAGTATCTTTGCATCCTTCTTGATCCTGGGTCACACCAATTCTTCTTTGATTGAAATTTTCCACTTCTTGCACTAATTCATCTTTTGTGTGGTTACATGATGTGATCACCTATCAATGGTGCCCCAAAAAACAGGGTCAGGTGTAGTGGAAAGAAACAACATCTCAAATTTGATAAAGAGGAGAAAAGTAAGAGAACGATAGACAAAGCCAAAGTTAAAGTATCATTCAACTTGGGATACATTCAAAAATACATTAGGTAAATAAACATTAGCAAGTAAAGCAGGAAATACTCAAGTTTCCACTGATTTACAAGTCCCTCACAAAACCGCAAACTAAGCAAAAGGACTTCCTAGATAAGCACCTCAAACATCCTTGTACGAAGGTAAGTGAAATTTGGAGTAACAAGGACTAGCCAATTGAAGATGCTTACCAATATTCCAGCAGGAGCCATCAATCTTGAAACTGAATCCCAATATAATAGCCTGTAGAACAAAGTATAAAATCAACACATTCTAGTTTCCTTTATTCAATAACTATAAGTGTTTAAATGAACTGCATCACCAATAATTTGCTATAAAATAAGCAACAATCAATAAGCAAACAGTTAAGACTAAAGTACATAACTGTAATGGAAATCCACTATTACAATCTACAAGTTTTTACCTTTTGATAGCGCCATCTGGATGCAAGCCGATGGCATCTAAGGTTCCTTTGTCTACGACTAGCTGAAACTGTCGTTCCAACTTTGTATCTAGAATATCATCAACCTGTAAAACAAGTGTACAAAGGGTTGAGAGAACTGTTTAAACAGAAACTATTCATAACTCCAATAATTTCAAAAAAGCTCTAGAGAAATTTAAGTTCTTATGAATACTGATTCTATAGTGCTTCAACTAAAGGGAAGAAGGCTGCAACTTTACCGACTCCAATATGCATGTTAGAGTAAGGTAGAAATTTCAATGCAAATGTTCACCATCATATTTTGTCATGGGATGTAAAAAGGAGACTTGAATTATTCCCACTTTCTTGGAGGAGGTCGGGAGCATGAAAATGATTCAAATGAATGAAGACCATAATTCAAACAAAATTTGTCATTCTGGAAATTAGTTAGAAGAACAAAAGAAAATCACTGCCAAAAATGGTTGATAACAGAAACCAGAAGATATATATATATACAGTCCTTTTCTAATACGGACGTCCGCACGGACTGTTCACGGTGCGGATGCGGCGTTTCCGGCCACCTCCGAGGCGGCGCCGGCGTATCCGGCCAGTGGGTTTTGCTCGCCAGTGGCCGGCGACCCCGTCTGTGCCGGCCCGGGCTCCATCGCCGGCCGGCAGCCGGCCGGAAATCCAGAAAAACCAGAAAAATGAACAGTACCCCGTCATTTTTCTGGTTTTTCTGGATTTCCGGCCGCTGCCGGCCGGCGATGGAGCCCGGGCCGGCACAGACGGGGTCGCCGGGCCGGGGCGAGCAAAGCCCACCGGCCGGATACGCCGGCGCCGCCTCGCCGGTGGCCGGATACACGGCATCTATATTTTTGAACAGCTTTTTATTAGAACAAAAATCATAGAAGATATGGACTTCACAAAAAATTAGAAGAGAATAAGTCTGATAACAAACATACCAAAAAATTAATATTCGATAATCCATCACGGTTAGCAAGGTTTCGAGCAAGGTCAATTGCCCCTTCACTATAATCAGTTCCTGTTAAATCAGAGAACCTGAAAACAAAATACCAAGAACATTACTCATTATAGTGTCTGCAGCCATTTGGAGGGCAAATTAAGAAATGAAAAACCAACATTTTCTTTACAAAACTACCCCGTCCTCAGCCTCCAACCAGAAATTCATCAGTGAAGGGGAAGAAAACCAGGGTAACTCCAAACCAACTTTCTCACAATAATAGTTGTCACGTATCTAAACCTTAATATAAGCATATAATGTTCGACTCGCTACCCACCTTACACAATCTGCACGACCTTCATTCTCATTAATATCATCACTGTACTAATTAAATTCTTTTATATCCAACAGCTTATGAAATCTTTGAATATATACTTAAGGCCCTGTACACTTCCATCATGCCCGTCACCAAATTTCTTATATAGAATATGAATACATATATAAACATTCTTTTTTAGGTTATTTGTTTTGAATGGAATGCAACTAGTAAATCCCAAATGAAACCCTGCCTGTCCAATCTCCAGATTCTAAGTTGAAAAATATTCACTTAATATATCCTTCTATGTAGAACCTTCAAATTAAGTCAGCATATAATTCTAGAAAAATCAAAAGAATACCCTTGCTTGGAAAGTTCTTGAAGAAGTAATCCATTGCCAGTCCCAATGTCAAGTACACTCCAACCTGAAAGAACTTTGGAACCTTGATCAACAGATTCAGACTTGTTATCATCAACATGATTTGGCATGCGACCTTGAGAAACATCAATGCATAATGTTTTAGTCCAAGCAGCAACAACTTCCATGACATCAGCTCCAAACCTACAATAACAGATAAGGAGAAATAAGATCAAGTTTCTACCTTTTAATCACTTATTTGAATTTGAAAAAAAAGTTAATTTAGTTGACAACTTTGGTCACTCATCTCTGAAAGTGACTTGAAAGCAGTTTACATTTGCTTATTTTATCACCAGACAGTTAATCACTAATTTGAGATGTTTGTCTTTATCCAAAATAAACATCTGAAAGTGCTGTCATTTCCAGATAATATCTAAAGCCTTGGTGTTGCTGGAGAGAGGAAGGGAGTTTCAGGCCAGTGGTGACTTTGACCAAGCTCTTCTCAGCTTCACCCAGGTACCGACTTTCTCTTTTGGATTGAATTTGGTTATAAGTGTTTGTATGGTTGCATTGGGTCTTGTTTATGTTAACTTTAATCTTGTTTTAACTAATTTGTTATTGATGGTTTGGTGATGTTTAACCTTTTTGAGAATTTATGAACTCGTTAGGTTCTGTAGCCAATGCTTATGTTTGCTTATTTTATCAACAGACAGTTAATCACTTATCTGAGATATTTGTCTTTATTTGACAGACATCTCAAATCACTTATTTGGATTTGAAAATAAACTAGAGTATAGAGTTTCCCTATTCTCACATCCTTATTCCTAACCTTAATCTCTTTCCAACTACAAGTTCCAATTGCTTCCCGTGCACCTTGATAAGTTGATATATAATGTAACAAGTATAGGACAATAAGAATGTAAAGTTACAGCAGTAAAAAAGTAGTAAAAGCAATGCTCACCAAACTTCACCAGCATGGCCATGTTCACGAAAATTAACGAGCTCCTCGGCATAAGCAGCATCCCAGTAACTCTGAAGGCCAAGCATCGACGTCACCCCGTCGGAATCCGGCTCCTCCTTGTCAGAGCTGTACATGACGAATTTACCACAACAGTTACAGTTACTCTTGAATTGAATTGAAATCAAGCAAGAGTCACTCACTTGTAATCGGAGGGGGCGCGGAGGTTAGCGGCGGAGAGATCCTCGGCGGCATCAGCGTGGCGTTGGTCGTCGTCGAGAGTGCTCCCGTAGTCGCTCTTGATGGACCACGAGTCAGCCGCGACGGAGCGATCGTCGTCTGAGATGAGATCCGGCGGGGGAGTAGCACGACTCTGCTGCGATATCTCTGAGGAGTCATCGGGGCCCAATCGGATTCCGGCCATTGCGGTACTTTGGAGTCCTCTCGTGGACTTCTCTTCTCTTCTCTTTGTTTTGCCTCTCCGCTCCTGTCTCGACTTCAACCCTCTTTATTTATTTTTTGCTTACCTCTTTAGTGCTAACGCAGTACTAATTTTTTTTTGGGAAAATGACCATTTGCACATAAATGGGTTAAAAATTGACCATTCCAATGTTTATTGCCTAGATCAATAAATCTTGAGAAAATTACACAACTACCCTAATGCATGTAATTCAGTCATATTGAAACATATTTATCCTAACCAATTAGATATTAACCTCTCTCTCAAGTCTCAACAACACAGAAAAAAGAAAAAAAAAAAAACCCTAGTTCCCCGCCGCCGCCGCAACAGCCCCTCCTCGACGCTGATCTGGACGACGCTGCTCTGAAGCCACCACTCTCATTGCCTCCGGTTCCCCTGAAAACCATATCAATCCCTGCATCCCTCTGTCGTCGAGGTCGAGGGGCTTCGGATCAAGGTCCGATCTGGACTGCAGCGGGTGTGTCGTCGACCTTGGGCTACTGTGTGGAGGAGCAGATGCCGATCGGCTGGGTCGAGGGCACCAGGCTGCTGGGTCGAGGCGTTGGCGGTGAGGCAGCGAGTTGCTTGGTGCTTTGCTTTGGGTTCGTCTGGGTTCGGGCAAATCGAGGTCGAGATCGGGAGGGAGGCCGAGATCGATGGGTGCCCAGATCAATCTGGGACTGAGTTGACAGAGGGATGCAGGGATTGATGGCCTCAGGTCCGGCTGGAGCGTCGTCGGCCAAGGCTGGGGTGAGAATCTGGTTGGTGCAGGCCTAGCGATGCTAGGCTGGGTGGTTGCGAGGCTGCTGCTAGCGGTGGCGGCGGCGGAAAGAAAAAAAAACTAGGGTTTCTTTTATGTTTTTTTTTCTGTTTCTTTTTTTTTCTTTTTTATTTCTCTTGGCTAAAAGAAAATCTGAGCGAGTAAATTTCTGGGTGCCTTGATTAGGTTTCTGCTCTTTTAATTGCTTCTGTTTGCTCTTTGCTGTTTTCACTTGTCTAATCTGTAAAGGAACAAAAACAAAAGGATTATCATTCATATTCAAAAAATTACTGACACTCAGTAATCACATTACTGACCCACAGTAATGTGATTACTGAACCTCAGTAATCGATTACTGTTTCTGTACAAACCCGTGGGCCTGGTAGAGACAGATGAATCCAAGCTTGATCTTCTGTAAACCTGCTCACTAAGGGGAATACCGGGCGGGCCGGTCTTCTCATCTCCGATGCCTAAGTTAGTACAGTTGGAATGAATACAACTTATGCACGTATATAAGCGGTAGAGAAGATCAGTTACCTATTAATGAGGGTAGTTGAGGCCCTTATATAGGTGGCCGGTCATGAGGTCTGGCCTCACCCTTCGATGTGGGACTGGTTCCCTTCTGTTTGCACACTAAAGGACAGCTCTGGTGACCTCTTTGGCAGGCAGGCGCTCCCGGTCCCCGGGCCCCTGGTCGCAGGATAGACTGCTGGGCCCCGAGTCCGGGTGCTGGTGATCCGGTCCCGGGCCTCGGGTCGGCCCCTGGTACACTAGCTGCGGGTCTGTGGGCCTGCCGTAGCCCCTCTGTGGCTACTGTCAACAAGTCCCCCAAGTTCCCGGTCAAGTGCAATCTTGAATGGGGATTTAATCTGTCTTGCTCTTGTCTCGCAGACCCGCTGGGTTACCAACCCAACGGTGCCCAGTCCCCCAAGTCCGCGTTGAAGATTGGGCGTGACCGGGCGTTTGATGAGAGGAGGCATGGTGAGTACCTGTTACCGATGATGTGCAACAGTTTATGAGTATGTTTGCAATACAAGTAGTACTGTGCTCAAGTGTTGTGGTGCCATGAGCATGGAGCGGGGTGAAACCCGGAGAGTGCATGAGATGATAGTGGGGCTTTGAAATCCGCCATGCAATAGATGTGTGCATGGAATGATAATGGGGCGTTGAAATCCGCCATGCAATAGATTTGTGCATGGAATGATAATGGGGCGTTGAAATCCGCCATGCAATAGATTTGTGCATGGAATCTGGACCCCTAGTTCTGCCATATCAGAGCGAGCCGGAGAGCATGGGATCTCGACCGGGCGTTCTGCCATATCGGAACGAGTCCCCCGGATGAGCTTGTGTACTAGACCTCGACCGGGCGTTCTGCCATATCGGAACGAGTCGGAGAGTATGGTACCTCGACCGGGCGTTCTGCCATATCAGAACGAGTCCCTCTGATGAACTTGTGTACTAGACCTCGACCGGGCGTTCTGCCATATCGGAACGAGTCGGAGATTATGGTACCTCGACCGGGCGTTCTGCCATATCGGAACAAGTCCATATTGCTAGGCTGTGGGGAGGTGGCCCCGGTGTTGCGGTCTGTTGAAGCACCGGTCAACACTTGCTAGTTCTTCTCAGCTTGTGTTCGAATAAGCATTGAGGAAATGGGGTGGCGTTGAGGTGACAAGTCTCGCCGTGGAGCCCCACTTTGATCGCAGTTCAGTGCGACGCAGGGTTTTTATCCTGCTGGACAAGAGTACATGTGTTAGATGTAAACTCACCCGGGTGTATAAAGCCCATACCGGTCGAATGTTCTCATGACCGGGGTCATGCCATGGAGCCGGTTGTCTGATACCTAACCGGTGAGATGCCATGGGGCCGGGTGGATCTCGTACCCGGAAAAATGCTCTTGAGCCGGTTGGATGATCATAACCAGTGAGATGGTCTCAGGCCGGTTGAATGTTACCTAACCGGTGTGATGCCATGCATCCGGTTGAATGATACCTAACCGGTGAACTGCCATGGAGCCAGATGGATGGCTCATACCCGGAACAAATGCTTTCGAGCCGGTTGAAAGATCATAACCGGTGAGAAGTCTTCGAGCCGGTTGAAAGATCATAACTGGTGACTTGCACTGAAGATGCCATGCAGCCGGTTGAATGATACCTAACCGGTGAACTGCCATGGTGCCGGATGGATGGCTCATACCCGGAACAATGCTCTCGAGCCGGTTGAAAGATCATAACCGGTGAGAAGTCTTCGAGCCGGTTGAAAGATCATAACCGATGAGAAGTCTTCGAGCCGGTTGAAAGATCATAACCGGTGACTTGCAGTGAAGATGCCATGCAGCCGGTTGAATGATACCTAACCGGTGAACTGCCATAGAGCCGTGGAGCCTGGGGAAGTGGAGGGGGGCTTGACGCCTTGGTTCCCGCTCCTAACTCCCTTACCTGTCGCCAACAGGCGGGACAAGTGGCTGACATGCATTTAAGGAGGAAGTCCATCAGTCCCGTCAGTTATGATGGCGTGGGAAGTTTACCAATGCTGGGACACGTGCCAGTAGGGAGCGATCTGAGATGGAGGGTCTGGATTCGCAGGCGTTTGAGTTGCTCTGATTGCGTGTTTTGGGGGGATTACAAGCGCCTAGGGCACCGGACCTCTCTATAAAAAGGCCTCATTTGCCTTCTTATGTTCTGTTTTGCTCCTTGCTTAGAGAGAATAAGAGAAAGAGAGAAATCCGGCGAAAGCTCTGTGGAGGTGCCCCGCGACATCCGTTTTTGGTGTTTTGCGGCGGGCGGGGGGGGGGGCGGGGGGAGTCTCTGTCGCCGACTGTTGTTTTAAGCGGGGCGTCTGCGGCGAACTTGGGGAGGGGCCGCAGAGGGCGCTGTTCTAGCTTGTTGCTGACCAGCGCTAGGGTTTTGTTTTTCTTCCCCTTAGGTTAAAATGTCTTCTGCAAGTTCTGATGGGGCTTCTGAATCGGCCGTCAGGCGTCCCGTCGTGGACGATGAGGAGAGACTGGACGACTGGCTCGGTTCGGAATCCCCGGAGTCTGAAGCCGCTGACCGCTCCGGGAGCGGGGCTTCGTCTTCCGGGTCCTCGGGGTCTGAGGAAATACCGCACGGTGTGCGTCTTGCTGGCACTCCGCCCGGTACCTACACCATCGGGAGGGGGAAAGGTGTCGTGGTGTGCGATGAGCCGGAGGGGTAGCATGAACCCCGGAGAGATTGCTGCGTTCCGAGAGACGTGGAGTATCCCGGATGAGGTGGCGCTACGGTCACTGAATCCCGGAGAGTCAGCCTGTAACCTGGAGGTGGGTTGGGTTGCCGTGCATCTAGATCAGTTTCGGCACGGATTTTTGCTCCCGCTGCCGGACTTCGTGCAGTACACGCTCAGTGCACTGCAAGTGTCCCCCACGCAGCTTCCTGGGCTCCAGTGGAGGCGACTGCTAAGCCTCGGCTGCCTGTACGAGTTGTCCGGGATGAGTATGCCAACGGTAAACGAATTTGGCCTTGTACAGGTTATCATACTAGAAGAAGCGAGGGTCCCGGGGTTGTCTGTCCTTCAGCGCCCGGTGCTTTCAGCCTATCATCACCAATATGCCTTCTTGGGTGGATAATAGCTGGAGGAAGAAGGTGGTGATGGCGGGCGGGAAGTGGCAGAAGAGGAGGGAGATGTACCGGGTTCCTGGCGCCTTCCAGCCCCTTGGCGACCAGTCGTTCGAGCTATCCAAGTTGGAGCGGGAGAGGATAATTACTATACTCGGATGCTGGGACGATCTTGAGCGGAGCTCTTACAACTTCATCCGGCGAGAAGTGTTGGGGTATTGCTGTCTCGGGCGGGATCCCGGTGCGTAGCACGCTTTAGCGGTGGCACTTCTGCTAACTTGAGTTTTAAGTACTAATTTTTTGCTTGTCCTGCAGGTGCATCTTCTCGAGCGGTCATCAAACCCGACACCACTTTATCCATGGACGGTGAAGACCTTCTCGCGAGGCTGAAGCAGAAAGGCGAGGCCGTTTCGCGGACCTCGGTGGACGAGGAGTCCGGTCGGCTCACGGTTCATCCCGAACCGAGGGCCATGGATGTTGATGACGACGCCTACGTCCTGAGGCGCGTGAAAAGTCACCATGCCGCGTCCACGGCGGGGCCTGGCAAGGGCAAGACTACCGGGGGGCCACCAAAGGTTCCCGGTGGGGTGAGCCGGATTCCGTACCGGCCGGGGTCAGTCCCGCTTGTCACCCGGGTCACCCGGATAGGTGCACAATCTTCTTCTTCTCAGGACGGGCAAGGGGAGAAGAGGCGGAGGATCATGGACGTTCCTCCCTCCACACTGGTGACGCTGACCGGCGGGTCGTCCGGTGAGAACCTGGCCAAACGGCTCAAGGTAACCAGCGGTGCATCGAGTTCCGCTGGGGAAAAGACTGCTACTGCCCGACAGAGTAGCCCCGCGCCTGTGGAGGCACCGAGGGGAAGCCCGAAGAGTGCGCTCGTCGGGCAGCTGGCGGCAGACTTGGCTGGCCTTGGTCTGGACAGACCTGGGGTCACCGGAGCCTTGGCGGGCGGGGACCGCCAGAAGTGCAAGGAGTCCGTCCTCCGGGTAAGAATTGCCTGGTGTCATTACACCGCTCGTAACTTATTACCTTTGCAGCTTGCCTAACTGATTGTTGTTATGCAGTTACTGTACAGTCTGTACCAGCCGGGTCCGAGCGAGGAGCTGCCGGAGCTGAAGAGGCAGGTGACCGCTCTGACAGAGGCCCGAGAGCGCCTGGAAGTGGAGAAGTCCCGGCTGGAGCGGGAGAAAGCCATATTGGAGGAGAGGGCCAAGAATCAGGTGGCCAAGCTAGAGGAGCAGGTCCGGAGCCTGGAGAAGGAGAATGAGCTGGCTGAAGAGGAGAGGGCCGAACTGGAGGCCAAGGTGGACGAGCTCCAGGTGGGAGCTGCTGCTGTGCGCGCCGCCTCTGCCGCTGCGGCCGGGGAAGAGGACCCGGAACTCTACGAGCGGGTTGTTCTCAAGTACCATGAGAGCGATCAGTTCCTTCAGTTCCTGGAGAAGGCCAGGGAATCGGGTATCGCGGACGCGTACACGGAGTGGGAGCAGAAGGGGTACCTGGATACCTCCCGGATGCCGAAGGCCGCTGATGAGGATATCCATAAGCAGTCGGATATCCATGAGCAGTCGGCGGAAGAGCAACCGGAAGGGGAGGGTGGACCTCAAATTGCTGAAGGCGCGGCTGCTTCATCTGAAGAGGCTGTGGATTGCCCGCTGAGGGGGGAAGCATGGTTCCTTGAGATTTTGCCTTTGCTCTTTTTTGTAAACTTGCTGGCACGGTTACTGCTTGTATTATTCCTTGACTATAAATATACTTGAGTTGGTGGAACCGGTGAATGTTTCTCAAAATTGTTTGCATATATCTTGTGATGCTACAGCGGTTGAACCGATAATATGCCAAACTAACCGCTTGGAGGCTTGGCGAGCCTACCAGCCCTGGCCTTGCTCCCGGTAGGGATCTGCTCTCTTTTCCCCTATATACCACTGGAGTTGGCCATTACTAATCAAACCCTCCACCGCTATCTTGAGGGCAAAGCACTTGCTCGTTCGATGAGTAGCTTCATCATGATAGGAGCAGTACTTGCCCGTTTGTGCCGTGGTAAGCTTCCCCTTCGGGTACTTTCTCCTGGGCGGTGGGGGAATGATACTCCCGTTTTCGAGCAAAATGTCCTCGTATGAAGAGGTGAGAGCGGTGAAGACTTCTTGACCGGCCGGTTCTGCCGGCATGATTGCCAGGGGCGTTCTTGCCGGTACTGCGCCGGCTTGTGCTCGCCCTGGGGCTTATCATGATAGGGCCTCTCCTGCCGTTGCCCCCAATTTCTGTTGGGCCGGCTTGGTCGGGCGGCTCGGTTCTCGGTCCGCTGGCTTGGCTTGTCTTCTTGGCTGGGCGGGGGGTGCTCCTCCCGGGGGTGGTCTTCCTGCTACTCGTCCTGCTTCCTCTTCAGCAGGTGATCCCGTACGTTTCGTAGTCGGCCTGAGCATGCCTGATGGTCATTGCCATTAAATCGTCATACCCCTGCGGGAGTTCCACCCGTACGGCGTAGGAAAACTTTCCTGGCCGGAGCCCTTGTTTGAACGCCATCTCGGCGATACCCTTGTCGAGGTTCCGAACCCCGGCCGTCGCCGTCTGCCATCGGTTGACGAACGTCCTCAGCTCCTCTCCGGGCGCTTGCATGCAGTTGAAGAGGATGATCGATGTCCGGGCTCCCTCGACCCGGAGGATGAAACGGCCTACAAACCGGTCGGCCAACTGTTCGAATGCCTCGATCGAGTTCGCCGGAAGCTCATAGAACCAGCTGAGCGCCTCTCCAGACAGAGTTTCCTGGAAAATATTGCAGCATACTGCATCAGAGTAGCCCTTGGCGCACGCCTGGGACCGGAAACTATCCAGGTGCTGGTACGGGCAACCGGACCCTGAGTAGGTGAGCTTTAGGGATTTCTGGTTACCAGACCTCCCCGACTCCATAACCTGGTGCGAGAAAGGGCCCATGCGCTTGTTGAACCGTGCGCCTTCCGTCGGCCGTGCCGCTCTTCTCTCGTTGGCCTCCATTTGGGCCTTCAAATCCGACACAGTGTCGGCGAGCATCTGCAATGCCCGTGCAGTCGAGGTCACCACTTCATCCTCGAACGAAGTGTGGGGCGGGCGGGGCGTCGGCGTGCTATTTGGCGGGGCCGTGCCGACCGGTGAATCCACTCGTCCGGGATCACCGGGCCTACCGCCCGATGACTGCCCTGCCTCAAACTGCTGAGATCGGACTGGCGGGGGTGCCTGTGCCCTGGTCATAGTGTCGTTGCGCTGCTGTCCTCTCTCTAGGGCGGCTACCAGGGCAGCGTTTACCGCCTCCATTTCCTCGTACCGGGCGTTGGACTTGGCCCTATCCTGGTCGCCTTCCTCACGCAGGCGACCGACTTCTGCTGCCATCGCCCGTATCTCCCCCGCCATATCGCGCCGGCCGGGGCTGTACGTGGTGTCCCGGTCACTGCTACAGTGCAGGGTTTCCTCTCGGTCGCTCGGATCATCCGAGAACGTCAGCGAAAAGCCCCGCTGCACTGGTCTGTCGTCCTCCGCCGGGGCTTTCCGGTGCGAGCTGTCGTGGTGTGGCCCCGGCGTGCCGGTCGGCCTCCCACAGCTCCCGCCTCCCTGATCGCTCTGGTCGCCGCGCTGCTCCTGCATAACGACCGGGGTGGAGATAAGCGTTTGCACTGGTGCAACACGCTGCTCCTCGGCGGTATTCCTTTCCTGTCTTGCTTCCGAATTCTCTGCCATCGATAATGCTTACGTGGTTTCTTGTCCAAAGCTTCCCACAGACGGCGCCAATTGTTTCTGCACAAACCCGTGGGCCTGGTAGAGACAGATGAATCCAGGATTGATCTCCTGTAAACCTGCTCACTAAGGGGAATACCGGGCGGGCCGGTCTTCTCCTCTCCGATGCCTAAGTTAGTACAGTTGGAATGAATACAACTTATGCACGTATATAAGCGGTAGGGAAGATCAGTTACCTATTAATGAGGGTAGTTGAGGCCCTTATATAGGTGGCCGGTCATGAGGTCTGGCCTCACCCTTCGATATGGGACTGGTTCCCTTCTGTTTGCACACCAAATGACAGCTCTGGTGACCTCTTTGGCAGGCAGGCACCCCCGGTCCCCGGTCCCCGGGCCCCTGGTCGCAGGATAGACTGCTGGGCCCAGAGTCCGGGTGCTGGTGATCCGGTCCCGGGCCTCGGGCCGGCCCCTGGTACACTAGCTGCGGGTCTGTGGGCCTGCTGTAGCCCCTCTGTGGCTACTGTCAACAATTACTAACCCTCAATAAACGATTACTGACCCTCAGTAATCACAGTAATATGATTACTGACCCCCAGTAATCACATTAAAGACATTCACTAATCTATTACTGACCCCCAGTAATAAAGGGTTAACATGAGAAAATGAATTGGGGTGTTAGAGATTTTATATGGATAGATCATTAGATTAAGTGTTGGAGAGTACATGGTAAAGACATGGAACCAACGAATAATAATGCGATACGTATGTAAAAAGTATATAAATGTAAATTAAAAAAATTCGGATCGGATCGGATCGGTTCGGATTCGGGCCAAATTCGGATTTATGCCCAGCCCTAGATGTAACCACTACTAAAGCTATAGCCCAAAGACAATTTTTGACATTTGGGTTTTTTTTTTTTTTAATCCCTTGATTGTTCATGATATAATTGAATAGATAATGAGAGGAAAAAGGAGAAATAGTTCTAGATGTAGCCACTACTAGAGCTATAGTCCAAGGAAATTTACATCGAAATCTATTGACGTATGTGTGTATATTAGACTAACTGATAATATATGCAAAATTCTACAAGTCTTTATTCAGTAGTCTCCTTGAATTGTTGTCTTTATATTAATCTCATACTCAAATCGGCTAATCATACTACCACTCTTGCTGTTGTGAGTCCTTTAATCAACCTCCCGCTTTCCGACTCTCTAAGAATCTCAAGAACTTGGCTTCGCATTCATTTACACCACTTTTAATGACAAATCTCAACACGTACACATATTTTAAGGAAAATAGAGACTTATATTGAAATCAATAAAAAAAAAAAAATTGCGCTTCGCGCAAATAAACCTGTATGTTTTTTTTGCTCCCACTCATATAATATTCTGCGTCCACCACTGCAATCATGTGCTTGAAATTGGTGAGGTGGAGCTCAATTTACCTCTGGCAGGGTCTTGACTTTAATAGATGTGTTGCATGCACCCTTTCTAGGTAAAAATTGTATCCATTTAATAAGGCTGGTTTTAAACAGACTATGGAATCTGACCAATATGTGACAAAAAAAAAATTATTTTTGTGGGTAAAGGTTATGCTTGTGATGGTATGCTGTTGATACCCAAAAAAGCACGAGTATGTCGTACACATATTCCAAGCACAAATAAGAAAAATACACATGCAAGCAAGGGCGGAACCAGGATTTAGATATACCTAGAGCTAGATTTAAGAACAAGAAAAATTGAATTTTTTTTTTTTAGGTTTGGAACCCAATTGGAGGCTCATCCTCACGCCTTTGATATTACCATTCAAAACATGTTTAGATAAGCTAAACTAATATTGGTTTCAACTTCACTCCCTTCTTCTAAACAGAAAGAACAACCAAATAAGAAAGAATAACATTATAGTAAACAATAGACAATAGACTCCATTATAGTAAATAGGACTGTAAAAGTATTTACTAAACATCATTATTTACTAAACCCTATATGGGCTGAACAAGGCAATTTCAACAAATTATCCATATATAAAAGTAAACAATAGACTCCATTATAGTAAATAGGACATTAAGTGATTAAGATTACCTGTCGGGAGTTTATGAGGGGCTAGATGGAGAATAAGACGGTGACGTGGGGCTGCAACAAAAAATGAAAAGTTAAGCACAATAAAATTGACCGGTGTAACTAAACCCTCCGGAGGTTAAGGGGATCGAAATTTTGTTATATTACCATGCACACCTAAAATAACTTTAAACTATTTCCTTAATTTCAACAAAATTGAATCTGTAATAGGTGCAGCCAATTACTATGGCCACCCATTACACTACCTCGACTTTTCCAAACTAAACGAAAATGAGGCTTAGCTTAATTCACCATTTCTTCTACAACCAAAACGATCCAAAGAACATCAATTAACTCCAAAGGCATAACAATTGAACACCCGTAAAAATCATATCAAGTCTTTGATTATGGTCGTACTCATCAATTAATTGAGAGACTCACAATTGACCTCAGTGCAATTCCACTTGCAAATACGAAGCCACTGTACACGTATCAAGGTTCAAATAGCACAGTTCACCAAAACTACATCAACTTAACAAACATAATAACCTGAGCCTCTTCCTTCTTTTACAATTGTATCAATCTTACTTTCCCCAGAAACAAACAAACAAAACATTACACAGAACCTCATGAACGCATTATCAAGACAACTTGATCAATTCAGTTTCTAGTTCTTACTCTAACTTGTACAACAAGTCCTCCCTGAATCCAATTTCAATATCAAACTACCAACAAAACAATACAGTAGTAACCTCAAATTCAAACGCAACTCCAAAACTATTATCTTTAATTACAAATACGAAACCACAGTAGCAATACAACAAAGCCAAACTGGGACTCTACCTTTGCGCTCACCTGTAATTTGGAGAGGTAGGACTGTATGGGCTAGCAGGTGACAATCTTGGACTGCTCGGAGCGGCGACTCAAAAGACGCAGAAGAGTGAGAAGAGGCAGGGGAAGGGAGGTGAGGGCCTGAGGGACGATTTCTGTCTTCTAAAACAATTTTTTTTTTTTTCTTTTTCCCAAAAAACTACTTGGGCTAAAACCCACGTAGCCAACGGGCTGGATCCACCCCTGCATGCAAGCTACATTATATATTCGAACAGTCACGACACGCATGTGGACCCAAGCCACAATCATGCATTCGGGGCTTCCAGATGTGGGCGTGGTGTGGTAGGTTACGGAAACGCACATGCTCATTTGTCGATTCAACGTCGTCGGTGATTTCGGTTTTGGGCCCAATGATTTAGATTGACGGTGAAATGGTGAAACGTGATAATTTGGGGTCGGGCCATTTAAACCGCAAAGCCCATATTAGAATAGTCAAACTTCACTATTCTTCTTCTTTTCCCCTGCATCAAAATATCTTCTTCCCCGCTACAACCATGTACCCAGGCTTCTCCTATCCCTGCAGCAACCTAATACACAGAGAGTCAGCTTTAAATCCACTAGCATATTGAATTCTTCTCTTATCATTCATAGATAAACCTTATGACCAGCTAAGACTCTTTTCCTTCTCCTTGAAAGATGAGTTTACACAGTCTAGTTCCCATGCTTTCTAGTTCCTTATTTTCTATCACTGCAGCTGTTGCTTTGTCTGCAGTGTACGTCAATCACAACAACAACAACTCGTTCTCCCAAATCCTTATCTCACAAGAAAGAACCTTCGTTTCCTAAATCTAAGGCAGAATTTATGCATAAAAATGAGTCATATGTTTTACCTAGATTCTCATATGCTTCTAGTGCTTATCCAAATGAATCTATAAAAGGTGCAGCTTTGCAGTAGAAATGATCAAGCATCCAGGGATAAAAAAAAAAACCCCTCAAGCCTCCAAGCCATCAAGCCTCAACCATTCAAGCACCAAACCAAGCTCAACACCATCTTCACCCAAAAGCCTTCTTCAACCTTCAATCTGTTCCAGAAATCCAAAAACCCAGAAAACTCCCAATTCTCTTTCACCGCAGTGCGTTTCTAGCTCCCACGCCATGCCTCATGCTGTCAAGTTCTCTTTGATTTCAATTCGTTGTCTGAATCACATAAGATTTCCCATTAATCAGATTATTGGGTTAATCTTAGCCTAGTTAATGCTTAATCAAAAAGACTCCTCATCATATGGATAAATTGAATATTGAGAATAATAATAAAGCATTTTTTTTTTAAGAAACTGACAACCTTTTATTAAGTAGGAATAAATTTCTTAGCAGTTACCACGAGAATTAAAAGAACGTTACATAACTAATAAAAATAAAAAGCATTAAGTGGAGAGCCATCAATTTTGCTTGATGAATTACTAGGGAAGAAGAACCAATAATCTATAGCCGATCACTGATAATGTCATCGTGCACGCTACATTAATGAGTATGTGGAATGACTCCCTGCAGAGGAGAGTTACTGAAACCGAAAAAGTAAAAATGGAAATAAATTGAAACTAACAAAGCACCAAAAGATTGCCAGCTAAAATCCAAGAGCCATTTCCAACTTAGGATCCGACCTGGGTCCCAAATCCTAACCCGGATCCGACTCGAGTTCAGACCCAGACTCGAGCCCACGCCCCTGCTAAATTGCTCAGGGCACCCCCTACCCCCTACATTAATGAGTATGTGGATTTGAAGCCTTCAGCACTGCCGCAGCCCAACAATCCGATGCTGGAGGTGGAGAATCCCAGTGGCCCACCGCGAAACATAGTTGTACCAAGACGTGGTCGCCTCCTCCTCCCACCATAGTGGGATGCAAAACATCGCCATCACAGGTAGAGAAAGCCGATCCAAAAGGCAGGAGATTGGAGGGCGAGGAAAGAGAAGAAGAAAAGTGAAGGTCGGGGAGGGGAGAAGGGAGAGGAGAGAGGGGAGAAGAGAAACCTTCGCCAACCAAAGATGCTGAGCCGCCATCCTTTCATAGAGAAATCTCTATTCTCAGACATCAAATTACAGTAAATGGAAAAAAAAACTGTGAGAGAATGCGTTTTCTCTCCCTTAACCCTAGCCATCACGGTTTTGCAAACCAACTATGGCGGCTGAACCTGGCCTCCGCCCTAAGCCATTGTTTTCTGGCCATCCAACGTCAATCTATTTCGGCAACCTTTCACTTGGACAAAGCTTTTTGCCCAGAAACAATTATCACCCAACGTTCTCGCAATAGTGCACCCGATGATCAAGAGTCCAAAGATTGGAGGAGACCTACTCATCTGTGGGGATGGAATTTGAATCAGATTCGTCCGAATCGGGCTCGGCTTAAGGCAGATCCTTATTGGATTGGTGACTATTGGCTCTCACACGTTCGGATTTTGACGGGAGTGGAGAGTAAAATCTCAGATTGGCCATTCTTTAAAGCTGACATCGTGTTGAGAAGTCGAGTGTGGCGGCCTGTACCGACAGTAAGGAAAGGAAGGAGGTCGTGGTCAATTAATACGATGAAGGAGGTGCGAATGGGTTTTGGGCTGAAATTGATGGATATGGCGATTGAGATCGCTAAACAATGGTTAAGAAGTGCAACACTTTGCCTTGCTGATGGCATATATTGCAACATGGTTTGTATTACTGATAGGGCGGTGGGTGATCGGCCGATGTATAGCGAAAGACACTTTGTTGACAGTGACTCTCCGACCCCTACTTGGGTTTGGGTGCCCAGATCAAATTGGGGGCCCAAATCAATTTGGGTGTTTGGGGTGTCCATAGCAGGTACATTAGTTTTATGGATTTTGGCCCAAATTGTGGCCCACACTGATATTCCCTGGTCTTCTAGGGTTTCGCATTTGGGACCCGGGAGGATTCTCCCAATTCAAACAGTTTTTCGGCTGCACTAGCGGATCTTTTGGAGTAGTACTGAAAGAAGATTCAAGCTTAATAGCGAAGAATGAAATATCAAATGAGTGGATCATGAGACATTTACCACCGTGGATACTACCACACATCATTTTGTCTATCGATGACAGCATGTTGGCATTTAGTGGTCACTCTGGCCTTTGGATAGTACAAGTCCTTGTTTTGATGACACTCCAAAAAGTATTATGGATGTGTTATGATATCATTGTATTCGACTCTCTTGATTGAGTCATATTTTATTTATAAAGTTATGAGTGGTTCTATTTGCACCTCTTTTTTTGCTATATGGACATGCAAAGATTTTTGTAAATTTTAAATTACTATTATATCCCCAGAAAACTAAAAAAAAAAAGACAGTCCAAATAAATTTATATATATATAAAAAAATAAAACCTGAAAACGAGAGTTGTTGTTTTTCCATTCTTCATCCTTTGCAATTATGCCTCCTCTCATGCATGTATCTTTTTTTTTTTTTTTTTTTTTTTGGGTTGGTGAGTTGATGTGCATGTATCCTTTGCAATTATGCCTCCTCTCATTACTGACTCTTCGGTAACTAAATTACCCAGATTTCTTCTCCCGATCACAAAATACAAAAAGTGCATGCCACAATATTAAACTCAGATTCTGATGATGTGCAATGCATTACTGACTCTTAGGTAACTAAATTACCTAGATTTCTTCTCCCGATCACAAAATACAAAAAGTGCATGCCACAACATTAAACTCAGAAGATTATAATTATAGAATCCATCCAATTTTATTAGTTCATTAACCCGTAGTGATCATATTTATATATTAATTGATGAGAGATAGAAGATGAATAGAATAGAGAAGGAGAGGTAGTGATAGACTTAAACACAAAAAACATAGACGTGGAAAGAGAAAAATTAACAACAATAAAAATAAGGGGAAAAATTGACTGTTTAAGGAAAAAATATTGTTGTTGAGGTGCATATAGCAAAAGTGGAGGTGCAACTAGAATCACCCTAAACTTATTGAGTGTTGCTATTGCGACCTCCACATTTTCTCATTAGACCTCCAATACTTTCTACACCTCCATTATACTTTTGAATATAAGCATTTACTCACTAGACCTCCATTCAAATTACTGAAATAACCTTAAATATGTTATTCACATATATTTCAATAACTTACTCATTCAACCTCCTATTCACTCGAATATCTGAATGAAAATTCTTTTTCTTTGTCTGATTTTATGCAGTTTATTGGACACTACAATGATGATGCCCATATGGTTGAAATGGACATTGATTTTTACCACACTTTTGAACTTTATTATGCCCATGTGAGCCAGTTTTTTTATTTTCGAGTTATATTCTAAGACTGCATGTTAATTACTATTGGGACCTCCACATTTGCTCATAGACCTCCAATATTTTTTATACCTCTATTATACTTTTGAATATAAGCATTTACTCACTAGACCTCCATTCAAATTACCGAAATAACCTTAAATATGTTATTCACATATATTTCAATAACTTACTCATTCAATCTCCTATTCACTCACTAGACCTCTATTTCTTACTTTATTTTTTCTTTCATGTGTAAGATCTAATGAGATAAATCAAAACATAGGATATACAAATATTTCAAAAACAATAGCATATGCCCTTGTACTATTTCAATAGTTACTAGTGTGTTGCAAATATATATAAGGTCTAATAAGATATATAAAAATATTCAATATATATATATATATATATATATATATATATATATATATCAAAACAATTGAGTTTTTTTTTTCATGTTGCAAACTTATTAAAATATATGCGCTTAGTTTTCAACATTTACTCTTGACCTTATATTTTGTATATGCGCTTTGTTGAAGGTATATATGGTACACCGCCAAACATAAGCAACGACCTCGTAGACCGTCCAACTGGATAGAAGCTTTCCTTAGCTATAAAGGGAAGGCTTCCCCTAGATAGAATAAGATCTAACATGATTGAATGCTTGTCAATCCACACTTGTAACACTCCAAAGGCGTATTGGCTGATCGTAATATATTCTAAGTAGACGTAGTCATGCTCGCCGATGGCATGTCGAACCACTATAAACCTTGTGTCGATCTATCTTTATTATGTTTCTTGTTTAGCCCTCCGGATTTAAACACTAACACGCTTAAACATGTATAATTATAGTAACTATATGTCACATTAACAATCTTATAATTTATATATTTGCTTAGTTTCAGCACTTACTGAAATTTAAAAATAAATTTGATAAATAGACAATAAATATAATACTCTTTTTATACACTTATTATCCTCAATAGTCTTTATGTAAGAGGATACAAATGTAATTCAATAATTAAAAATAGAGGGAGTCAAGTGAGCAAATGTGGAGGTTCCAAAAGCAACACTCAAGTTATTTCCTTGAGTTAAATTTTTTTTTTTACAGTAAATGGTAGATATATGCTTTCTTCTTTGAATTTTAGTTTATATGTTTTCGTTATTTGAATTTGTGGCATGCACGTTTATGCCATATTTAATAGTAGATATGTGAGAATCATAAGTAGCTTACGTTTAATATATTATTTCGTTGCAAATAGATTTTGAATGTCGTTTAAGGTTCTCATTACAATTATTATATTACTTTTAATACTGTTAAAGAATGAAAAAACTGAATGAAAAACTGTCATTATAATTATTGCTGAGGCGGCTTATGTATATGCATTACATAAAATATCTCGAAGGATCTAGAAGTTCTTTTCAATACAAGATTTCCTGTTTTAACCTAATTAAGACAAGGCACACCACTGGAAGATACGAAAACGTAATATTTCCTTAAACCTATATTTAATAAAAATGATATTTAATTATTATGTGATTGTGGAAACCCTTGTAAGCTTTATAGTAGGCAATTTGTCTATACTTATATACAATGTTTACTAATTGTGTTGCTGGAAACACTGGACTTACAACGATGTGAAGTTCAGGTTTAAGACAAAGAAGTTTGTTGACTCTCCATAATTGAGCCACCTGAGTGCCCCTCAAAAAGATGGTGGTTCTTATTGTTGTATCTATGTCATCAAACTCATGAAAATTATGGATCAGTGTCATGGATTGAGGTTCCTTTATCCTATGTTTTCAGTCTCACTTGGTTCATGACATAAATCATTAACTTATTTATAGACAATGCAATTTCACTCAGGTACTATTCACATAGAATTAATGATTAAATTGGTATATAACAAAGATAACCAGTGTTGGTCATGCATTTAGAAATTCATCAGAAATTCACCACCCACGCAAACTCATAGATCATAGAAGAAGAAGGTAACGGTGACTAACCGAAAACTGTCTGACTTTGAACCAGAG
Organism: Potentilla sterilis; assembly: GCA_963682095.1. Classification (NCBI taxonomy): domain Eukaryota; kingdom Viridiplantae; phylum Streptophyta; class Magnoliopsida; order Rosales; family Rosaceae; genus Potentilla; species Potentilla sterilis. The sequence continues at coordinate 23,798,870 of OY821764.1, forward strand.
CTACATTGAAGAGGCATTTAGCCTGAGAGGTTCTCTGCAACCGGTGAGAAGAAGGAACACCCTCTATTGTAAAAGGGGAACATGGTTTTTGTGCAACATTGTAATGATGCTACTGCAAAACATGGGTGAGTTGATTGTAATTGTTCTAGAAACACTTTGTGTTTTGCGGGTGAGTTGTACTTTTGTGGAACATTGCAGTGATGTGATTTGGGAACAAGGTTCTTTACAGCACAGTGCAATAATATGATTATAACTAAAACTCGAAACACTTTGTTGATCAAGGTTAGCAAAGGAGTTGTAATTTCATAAAACATTGTACTTTACTTATTTTGTGGAATACTTCCTTTTTTTGATAAAAGGGTACTTGTCAATCCTTGAGCGTTGTTTAATTCTTCTCGGACATTCTTAATTGAGAACGGTGGTGAAAAACAAGAGTCGTTTTATTCTAGTAAACGTATTACTTTTTTACATGCTAAAAAATGTTAACAAAAATAATTTCATAGACTCCTTCATTGCTCATGGAATAAAAATTATTAAATAGAAATAAAGCATCAAATACTCCTCATTATGATAAAATTACAGACTTTATTCTTCTATACTATGTTCTTGAAAAGGAAAATTCAACCCAACAGTACCTCACCTTTGTCACCTTATAAACATTGGTATCTCATGTTTAACAAACATCACAGCGGTACCTCACGTTTAGATTCCAACCTAATTTTGATACCTAGAGCCGTTAACTCCTTAACGGAGTTTGTCATGTTGCAATTTTAAACCTTAATTGACCAAACCACCCTTTTTCTAATAAAAACACCAGAAATTTTTTTCTTTCTTAAAACTTAATTACTTACCAATCCTAAGATCTAGCCTTCAACATGCCAATTTTTTCACCTAACGACCTCCTGTCTAAGTGGTTACTAATTCTGGCAGAATCACTGCTGTCTTAGTATAGAGAGTAACTTAAGTTCTAGTAAAGCAAATAAACAAACAGTTTATACATTCTTAAAACAAAATTTTAAAACTAAAATTTTTGACGAATATGGGGAACACCAAATGAAAATTATTTATTCAGACATAAATACAGATACATAACCCAGAACCTCATTTTTAGATAAACAACTAAAGGCTGTTTAGCTACTCATAATTGAAATTAAAAATACAAACTTACTTGAAAGAAAAAGCACACCACACCAGATGACTAGCAAGATACAGTGTTTCCACACTCTTACTACTCACTTTTACTCTAAAACACTCACATAAACTATTCTAGAAAGATTTCTGGGATTTTTTCGATGCTAAATGTGTTATGCTCGCTCTCTCTTCGAATGCCTTCTCTTGAGGACTTCCTTCTCCCTTTATAGGGGACGGATTCCAAACTTCAATTGAATTCTCTTAAGAAAACGGAGACAGGAGGAATCTTATTGCTGATAAGATTTTAACCTTTTCCACTTTTGAAAGATTAACATTTTCTGTCGGCAACCACTTATTTATTACATTTCTTAAAAGTTGCTTGTCGCTATACGTCGACAACCATTTATTTCTTATCTTACATAAAGTTGTTTTATCGTAATGCGTCGGTATCCACTCAGTACTCCATCTTGTTGATAAGGTTGTGCAATTCTTCATCACCAAAGGAGTAATCTGGGTCCGAGTATCTACCTTCATCTTCAGATTCCATATCTGAGTCATTAAGGAATTTGTGCTTTTGCTCATTTTCTAATTTCTCTATCCAAGTGGTGGTGGCTAATGTCCCATCTATTTCTCGCTTTTCTAAGGCCCTGTAAAAATCACAATTTTCTGGAGGGGATAGTTACAGCAGCTTGTAACAATTATTTTTTCTCCACTGGCAAGAAGAGTGGTCGAACAATCTTTCTGAACCAATTTCGGTATATTGGTTTTCGCCATTGTTTTCATCCAAGGGATGCTTTAGTTTGGCGTTCCATTACTTGATGCTGGAGTATCTCTATATGTACGACCTTGAATTATTCTGACATAATAATACGGAGCGATATAACTTGCTCTTCCTTCTTCAGTTGTCCATTTCGGAGGAGTTGAAATGAACTTCAACCTTAGAATGCAACATTCTGGTCTAACATTCTTAACAACTACATAAATTATCTTTGTGACGCGTTTTAAGTCCTCGTTAGTTTTTGTCCAAAGGTTATGAATAGAGCTGTTAATGGGTCGTGTCGTGTCGGGTTCGTGTCGGGTCCAAGTTTTTCCCGTGTCACAAAACACAAACCCAAACCCAAACCCAACCCATTTAATAATCGTGTCGAAAATTTAAACCCAAACCCAACCTATTTATTAACGGGTTACCCGTTTTCAACCCGTTTAACCCATTTAATAAATAGGTCGTGCCGTGTTGGACAAATGACTCATTAACATTGTGACCTATTTAACTAATGACTTGATTAAATTCATAACAAACTACACAAGACCACAATTATCTGTAATTCATATATAAATCTATTCATAAAATCAAAAACCATCATAAGTTTAAAATTAAATTAAATTCATCCATCGTATAAAAAAAAATACATAATCCATAAACCCTAATATGACCCGACCCATTTAATTAAAAGTGTTAAGCGGGTTAATTTCGAGTTGGGGGGTTGACCCGCGGTTGACCCATTTATTAAATGGGTCATGGAGGGTTGACCCGCCGCTGACCCGCTTTTTAATCGTGCGGGTTCAACTCGCTTTATTTCGTGCGGGTTTCGAGTTGTGTTATCGGGTCGTGTCGGAATTGACAGGCCTAGTTATGAACAAAACCATTTTCTACTAACCAAAGCTTATGTTTATGAGGATGCTCTGCTTGAACATCAACCATATATCTTCCATAGTATGGACCTGCTATGACTGATAAAATTGGCTGGAGCGCTTTCCTACTCCCACGATCTCCTAAGAGATTATGAAAACGGAATCATTCAGCCTCTGATAAGGCTTTTATAGGGAGCTTTGCACTTTCAAAATTCTCAAGATATGGTATCTTCAGGATGTTCTCAGTGGTTTGCTTCTTTTCTTCTTGATTGTAACTGGATAATTCCTCGGTTAATTCCTCAAGAGCTTGGAACACAAGCGCTTCATTTTTCTCACGAAAGGCAGTCAGGATGTTATCTAAAATAACCTTTTGGTTGAATTGTAAAATTCTGCTTGTCCTGAACACTGGTTTTTCGTAAATTCTCATTGGATGGTTGAAAATCTTCTAGATTCCGGTTACGACCGGTTGTTTTTCCTTGAAGGTTGCTAGCCTATCTTGTATTGATTTCACTTTTCCATCTGCTGTTTGCGAGGGTCTTGTTGATTTTCTTTGAAATTGGTCGCCCATGACCGTAGTTCTAGGATGCTGTAAAAACTCACTTAAGAGTTTTCTTTCTTCTCCTGAATTAACGGACTGAGTTTCATCTTGTGAAGAAGTTTTGGATTTATCATCTTGATAGATTTTCCAACCTGCTGTATCTAGCTGAACCCTTTCTGAAACTTTGCTTGATTCTGCAGGGGCATGAGATACTATGAATTGGTAACCTGGTCCATCGTGTAGAGGTCCTACAGTTTTGTCTCCACTTTTATATTTTCCTACATAGTTTTCTCTTTTGTTTTCGATCCCTTTTCTTCAGGCATTGGTCTTCTTCTTCCTTCAGGCTCTGGTTTTCTTCTTTCTTCAAGCTCTGGCTCTAATCTCCTGCTCCTTGGATTGCGACCGTCACTCCTTTCAAACATCATCATTTCTCTTGTAAGAGCGTCAGGCAGATAATTCTTGTCTCCTGCAACCATTTCAACATCATATTCATATTGAGTTAAAAACATCTGCCATCTAAGAACTCTTCCTCTATCAGCTGCATCTGTCAATTTATAATTTTTAAAGTTTTTTACTATTTTGTTATCAGTTCTAACTTGAAACTTATTTCCCAAAAAGGCTTCTGCACCCTTAATGGATTTTATCAGGGCTAGTACTTCTTTATCTCATGTGGAGTAATTTAATTCTGCAGGATTGAATTTTCCCGACAAGAATTTACAAATCTTTTCTTGATTTGTATCTGGCGTGACCGCCAAAACTACTCATGCCCAGTAATAATCTTTTGCATCAGTCTGCAAAATGATTAAGTCACTATCTTCGGGTAACTGCAAAGGAGGGAGATGCTTTGTGAGATCTTTAATTTTCTTAACAGTGTTGCTATTATCCGTTGTAAAAGATCATTTCCTTTTTGCGCTTGTCTTTAGAGAGAGAAGAGCAGTGAATCCGCTAACTTGAGGAATAAAATATCTCGCAAAGTTAACAACTCCCAAAAATCTCTAAAGACATTTTCGTCTGGAATATTGTCAGGGAACTGGCTCATTTTTCTTACAATATGTTCTTGAAGACGAATTTCTCCATCTTTAGCATGTATGCCAAGAAAATCTATTTCTACTTTTATAAGATGAATCTTCTTTTATCCAAGGATGATTCCCTTCTGGACCATAAGCTTGCAAATTTGCTCAAAATGTCTCAGATGCTCATTCATAGTTTTAGAGAAGACAACAATGTCATCAATATAAACTATGCACAAGTTTGAGTATAGTTTAAAAATGTTATCCATCTTTCTTTGGAAGATAGATGGTGCTTGTTTAATTCCAAATGACATTACCAGTCATTCGTAGTGTCTTTGTGGAGTTCCAAAGGCTGTCAAAGTATTGGAATCAGGATGCATCCTAACTTGCCAAAAGCCGGACTTTGCATCAAACTTTGAGAATATTTTTGCTCATTTCAGTCTATTGATGAGGACTCTTACTTATGCAATTTGATAACCATCTTTGACTATTTTCTTATTGACATCCATGTAGTCTATTACCATTCTTGCTTTTCCTCTCAGTTTCTCTGCATGGTTTCTAACCAAGAATGTTGGAGCATGATGAGGACTATCTGAGGGTCTATTTAGTTTCTTTTTGAGCAACTCTTGAACCTGACCTTCCATTTATTTTCTATCTTCATCCTTATAATGAGGAATGGCTTTGACATGGTATATTTGTAACATCCCGATCCTTAGTATAATTTAAGTTATCTAGAGTAACTTTTGTTACCGCGTGTTTGCCGTGTTATTAAATTAAAGAGTTGGGAAATTATTTTGGTAGGGTAATTTAATTTAGAAATTTGAGGTAGTCGAAGAGGTCGTCGTTACGGACTCATCGGTATATTATTAGTTATAATCGGAGTTAGAACGCAAAAGTTGTGACGTTAAGACGGTAGTTTCCATTTTAGTCGTAAGTATAAAAGGAAAAGGGGAAGGGTAAGATAGTAAAAAGGTCAAAAATCAGATTTTTCACCCCCTTTCTCTTCCTCTTTCCCGACCCGAGCTCTCACTTCTATTGAGATGAACCTTCTATTAAATTTGGTGATTTTATGGGAGAATTTTGAAGATGAAATTTGGTTAATTATAAAGAATGCAGTTTATTGACTATATTTTGGAATTTTTTAGAGGAGTTTAACAAGAATTAGGCTAATTGTGTAAATTTAGAATAAATGTTTTTATGGAGGATTAAAAGCTTAAGGACAAAATATAGAATTAATGGTGTTGATCTTGAAGATTGGAGGAGGATGGTTGAAAATTTAAGGTCTAGTGATTGAATTAAGGAAAACGAGTATAAAGGTTAAGGGGCAAGGTTTTGGCACGCGAGAGGATTACTTGAATAAGTTATTATTTTTGATTTTTTTATGAGCATTTAAGGAAAGGGGAATTAATTGTGTAATTTATACAGGACGTGAGGACGCTCATATTGAAGAAACTACCGAGAAGCGTCCCGCGTAGCCGGTTATTGTGAGTGGACTTTTATTTAAATAAATATGCATGCAATGGTGTTTTAAATGTGTAATTTGGTATTTTATCATGAGAAATATTCTTCTGGGAATTTTGTTTGAATATTGAGTCTTATGATTTTATTTGATTATATTTGGAAGTGAAAAATATGACTTATTTAATTTGTGAGAGATTTCCCTAAATTATATGATTCATTTTTCTGAAATTCATGGGATTTGAATTGTCGTTCGTTTATAGTGAATCAAGGTGATGTTTTGAGTCCATCGTTCATTTTAAATCATCGTTGGATTTCAGTTGAATATTATGCATGTGATTTTAGACTCCATTTATTTTTGGGGAAGGTGTAGATATTCTTGTTTTTATCATTTTTACACCACTTATATGGGTCGTCATAATTGCTAGCTAGCATTAGCGTGGGACTTTGTTTTAGTAGCCCTGGGAGGTTCCGACCCTTAGCCTGGGAGGCTGGGTCGTCATATTTACTAGCTAGCAGTAGCGAGAGATGCTACATCAGAAGCCCTGGGAGGTTCAAACCCTTAGCCTAGGAGGCTGGGTCGTCTTGTTGGCTAGCTAGTATCCACGCTGTTTTAGTAGCCCTGGGAGGTTCCGACCCGAACGTGGGAGGCTCCGATATGGTGTAACCACTTCCCCATTGTTTCATTTGTTGGGTCAAATGAGTTTGGCTTTCTATTTTTGTGATTGGATTACTTGATTTGATTATTAACGTTTTATTGAAATTATTAATTGCATGCACTATGATTTTTCTTAAATATAACACTTTGGAGCATTTACAATTTTATTTGGTTTCTTTATAATAAATTATATATTTTCATATTGATTTTTTTTTGTCCACTCACGCTAACGTTTTAAATGTTTCTTTCTTGGGTCATTCGTTTTAAAATGCCCAGTCTGCAGTGCTTGTTCGGCGGATCTAGGAGCGAGGCATAGCTACTTTTTCTCTGTCCTCTCCTACGTACGGATTCTAATTAACCTCCTTGAAATGTATTTTTATTCCTAGTGTAGTCGCTCTGATAACCATGGGTTTGTAGTATTTGAGTATTCATTGTGGATATTAGGAGGTCTGCTATAGTTTAATTAAGAGTTAGTATGTGTGAAGATTTGAGATTTTAAACTGTTTAATTATGTTCTTGGAGTTGTTTAAATGTGTGATGGTTGATATTTTGTTGAGGGGGAGCAGATGACTCCAGGAGTAAAGTGGTGGTTGATTTGTTTTTGTAAGGAGTGTATAGCTTGGGTTTCTTGCAGGTTGGGTTGTCCATTTTTATGGGAGGTTATGCCAAATTTTCGGTATAATTAACCTTACGGTGGACCCCACAGGATTTACTTTGGAGTTAGGGTAGAAATCCGGGGTGGGTCCTTACAATATTGCATTTGCATCATGTATTTTTAGCTGACAATATACCAGGTCTCTTTCCCAGTATAACTGGGGATCCTCACTGATTATAAGTTTCAGTAAGTTTTCTATCTTAACAAGATTTGAAACTTTTTTTGTTCTATCTTGTTAGCATATACCTTTAGATTGTACTCTTTGATGAACTCTTCTTCACCATCTGAGCTTTCTGAATCTTGAGGTTCTACCTCTGATTCTGAGTCTGTTGAACTTATTGCTTCATTTGGTATGATTTCTTGGTACTCTCTTAATGCCAACACTGGTTGCAAAACCGGTTTAAAATGTTTATGATCCCCACGCTTTGCTGGCGACTTCTGATTGTGTTCTGTGAATTCTTTACTTGCAATGCTAATAGCATCAAGAAGTCTGGATTCCCAGTAGAACTTGTTTTTGTTTTCAAACCCGATCATTTTCAGGGTTTGCACTATGTTTTGCTGAAGTAGGAAGTCATTTCCTATTAACATATCAGCACCTTGAGCCTCACTTTGCCAGATTCTCTGGAAGATAAAGGTTCCTCCTCCCATTGAAATTCTGACATTTCTAGCAAAATGATTCATAAGAATTTCTTTATCTCCCATCCCAATCCCAGTAACATTTTTCTATGACTTTTCTCAATATTCTTCAGGAATAGCATATTTTTTGGCTAAACTGTATCCTGAACCAGTATTTGCAAATGCATGTAGATGATACTTTTTATACTTGGGAATTTTCATACCTACAGTAATGTAATTGCTGTATATGCTTGTCTGAACTTGTTTTATTGGTTGGGTTGTATTCTCAGTGATCTCTATGAAAGGATTGATACTCCTTTCATTCTTCTGATGAGGATCATTTTCTGGAGAACCATTTTCTGATTTCTCTACCGCTTTCTCGCTTAATGAAGTTACTAACTTCATTTTCTTGAGGTCATCCTCGAGATTTTGCTTCTGGTTTTGATAATGAAATATCTCATATTCATGATCTACCAATGTATTACATCATTTTCTTTAGTTTTTCTTCTTAGCTCTGTTATGAAACATTCTTGATGATAAGTTTCTCCTGTTTCTTCGCAGTACATGGGTATTGTATTACTATCGTAACATTTACAATAGTCACAGGTGAAAGTTCCGGATTTTGGTTGAAACGCGTTGTTGACGGTAGCCAAAGAGGGGTTACCGAAGCCCTCGGACACGAGCTAGGGCCGGGGAGGTAAGCGTGAACACCTGGAGCTGCGGGCCCTTCAGGTCCCTTGTGTGACTTAGGCCTGCAAACCGGTGGGAAAAGCCCATCAAAGAAGGACCAGGGCAGCTGTAGAATATGTGCAGAGGGAATCAGTCCCACATCGAGGGATGAAGCCAGTCCCTACGCCCGGCAACCCATATATTGGCCCAACCACCTTCAATAAATGGTAACCAATTCATTTCAAACACTGTTATTTCCGGTTTATTGTATATCTATCAAACCCAGCATTACTGACTTAAGCATCAGAGCGGAATAGACCGGCCCCACCCGATATTTCCTTAGTTAGCAGGATCATGCAGGAAGAAATCGATCAGGAATCCATCGGTATCTGTGAGTCTACCGATTCAGACAGAAACACGCATCGATGCTATCAGTGTTTTCTTGTCTCCAATTTTGGATTTTTAATATGAATACAGGACGATATTCATTTTCTTCTTTAGAATTATCTGAAGTGTTTTCTGTATCACTTTCTGTATCGCTTTCTGATAAATACTCAAGAGAATATATCGATTCATTCTCTTCATCAGAATAGGCAATTTCGAAACTTTTTAGGTTTACGTATTTTATAGCTTCATCATATTCTGCTATGAGAGCTTTAGAAGATATTTTTTCTCTTTTAGGACAATCGTTAGCATAATGTCGTTCGGCTTTACAATCCCAAATTCTGCAGGGCTTTGTTTCTCTTGAGGAATTTTGCCTTGATAGTTTTTTCCTAAAAAATTTCTTTCTAGGAGGTGCTTTTCCTTTGCTTCTTTCAAGCTTTTTTTGAATTTATACTCCTTTTTAGAAGTTAAATTGCGGTAGTTATTTTTCTTATTTCTAAACTTGCTCTTGTTCTTTCGATCAGTGTAGAGATGGTATCCCCACTGCGTCGAAGTATCCAATATTTTTGGACACATATTCTCAACTCCTCTGAGTTGTTTTTCGGTAGTTCTTGATTTTCGATTTTCTGTGCATTGTTTTCTTAAGAGATCTCTCACTCTTTCTGCTATTCCTCCAACAGTAAAATACTGGAGGGGATTTTCTTCAAGGGATTGTGCTACTGCATTATTCCAGGGTTTTGATAACTTTATGTAGTATGTTCTGACAATATCATCATTTTCTAAATCTCTGATCATGTAGAAATAATTCTGGAATTCATTCGTATATTCTTTAAAGTATCTCATGTTGCAGATACTTAGTTTTTGAATATTTGCTCTAGCCCTTTCTCCAGACTGCTCATTATGCCTTGCTATATCTCCACAAAACTGTGCATATATGGGAATAGTAAAATTCAACTATTTTATTAGTCTATCCAATTAGCCCATTTAGAGCTTCTCTTAAAGGAACTGTACCATTTCTGGACTATTCCAGTTAGAGTAGACTCATAGTAAGCATGAGCATCCTCATAGGCATATTTGGACATGATTAAAGTTTGGGTCAGCTTTAAGCTCGCAACCCAGTTGTCTATGGCTTTTCTTTTGTCTCCTACTCTATCTAGATCTAGATAGATACCTCTTTCAGAGACTGCTTGTCCCCATTTTGGTTCTGTAGGAATGTATCTCTGAGAGCTCCGCTCTCCATTCCTCCATGTAGGCGCTTGCCCTTTAGGAAGTTTGATTTTATCTTCTCTAATTATCTTGATAGGATTACTTGCTTCTGCATCTATGGATTCTGCTCCTGGTTCTTCTTTTACAGCCTGATACGGCAGTACTTTTCTCTTATTTCTCCCAGTTTGAATTAAAGAAATTCTCTTAATAATTTCTTCTAATCCTTCTATGAAATCACAAGTCTCTGCTTGCGCATATAGCTCCTTTAATTCTCCTACCTTAAGCATTCTTATAGGTCTTTTTGAATCTTCTTCTTCAAAAGATTCTTCAGCCACTGCTCCTGAAGTGCTTGCTTGTTCATAATTAGCAAATGAATGCCTATAAAATTGAAGACTTATTTTTCCTACCATGTCTTCATAGATAGATACATTCGAGCTTTGAATTTGTCTCTCAGGAGGTGCTAAATTACAATCCCTTGGGAATGTTACTTCATGCCATTTGGTGACATGTTTTTGCTGATAATTATTTTTCGGATTGGTGAGGACAGATGTAGTGATGCCAGGACTATTTATGAACCTAGTGTTTCGTGTTACGTTAGAACTCATCAACTTGTAATAAATTCTATAATCAATAGCTATTTTCATCATGCCTTTCTTTATGGAAATCTCATCTGTTTTGATTCTCAATCTCAAACAGTAGGCTGCGTCACTCAAATGAGTGGTGAAGTTTGGGAAGACATTAAAATATGCAACCTGGTTGCATAGTGAGGCTTCAACTGTCCCTAACTGACTCTTCTTGAAATTTGTTATTTTGTCATCTTGTAAGATGCACAAGACTGAACAATCTATCTCATCTCTTGCTAAGAGTTTTATTGATACTTGAACTGCACTAATATGAATGTAAGAATATTTTTTTTTGGAAAGCTTCACTCACTTCTTTTGGAGTGATTAATCTGATATCTGTTTCGCCACCAGTTGCTGGGACTGTTAATTCTAATATCTTGAATCTATGCGAATCCAAGATAAAAGATCCTTTCTTATAGACCTCATTGAATCTAAATCTAGATTCAATTTCATTATACTCAAATTCTTGAGCATTTATAAGCTATACAGGTACAACATGTCTCTTACTGAGTATTTTACTTAGCATTTTTATATCCCATTTGGGTGTTTTTGGTGCTTTCCATTCGAGTAATTTAGGTTCACTAAATTTGAACTCACTTTCTACCTTTAGTGAAGGTATGATAATTTTGCTAGCTACATTTTGTGCTAGTGTTTCTTTGTTGATTATTTCAACTTAGTACTTTCTTTCATTTTATCTACACTTTTCTGTAGACATGAAATCCTTGATTTTATCTCTTGAAATTATTCTTCTATGTTTTTTCCTATCTTTTGAAGATAGGTATTGCTGTAATTTTACTGATGTATTATTGCTTCTACATTTTCAGCAAATTTTTCTGTAGGAAGTTAAAGACTTAAAGCCTTTACGTCTTCCTGTTTTACTTTTAGTTCTACTCTTTGCAACATCCTATCCTATAGATAAGGGTTTCTAAAAGTTTTCTTGAGTTTCTCTTAATTCAGCTGCTTGATGATGAATATTATTAGCAAGATTCACTGTTCTTACTAATTTCTTTTCAATATATGAAAGATATTGTTTTTCTTTAAGGTAATCTAGCTTGACTTCAAGATTTGATATTTTTGCTTGTATTTCTCCGAGTTTATTTATCCTAAGATTAAACCTCTCGAGTTGTTTTATTATTTTCTCAGAAGTTTTATCTCTAGATATATGATCTAGAAATTCAACTATGCTTGGTCTAGAAGGATCAAGTTCTTCTACTCCTATGTCCTTCTGGACATGAATATGCTTGTCGTATAGAGTGTTTAGAACTCTACAGGCGTATTTAATGAAGTATTGATTTTCTTGAATGTGTCTTGTATGAAAACACAAGTTCCACTTGTCACTTTCTTTCTCAATGCAAAAGGCTTGATAATTTTTTAGTTTTGGTTCTGTTTTGTTAGCTAAGAGAAGCCAAATCTATGGCATAAGCCTTTTCTTTTACCTGTTTTTGAGAAAACAGGCTCTGATACTAATTAGGGCGGATCTAACCTCGGCTTCTAGCCTCAGCTCAAAACGTCAAGTGGTTTTTATTGCCAAATATATATTTGTTTAAGATTTGCAATTTGTGCTTCTAGAAAGTAAATAGCTTTTGTAAATCTAAAGATCAAATCCCAATAGTCTTGTCTATTTTTGCTAATCTTTTCTCTAATGATTACTAATTTTTTCAATTTTTCTCTCTTTTCTTTTAATTCTTCTTTGGTTTCTTTAATATTTGACAAACAACTTAAAATCTGAGAAGAAATAATCAATGATAAAAATAATTGTTTACCTTGAGTATAGAAGATTAATTATATATTTGTAATATGCTAAATAAACAAATTCATGGGCCCATCACGCTCCATCGAATGTAAAATAAAATTGATACAGTAAAATTTTTAAGAAAACAGAAAATAAGGGTATTCTAGTTTTTTGACAGTATCAACAGAATATTCTAACGGAATACAGTAAAACCCCTCTAAAGTGATACTCTTGGGTCCAAATATAACTTTAGAAAACTTATCACATAAGAGGGGTTTACATTTTTTTTTTGCTCCAAATTGATTAAAATTGTGTTTTTAGCCACTAAATACATATACATATTTCTTTGTCTATATTCAACTCACCAAAATTGAACATTCATGTAGTTATTTCTTTGTCTATATTCAACTCACCAAAATTTCAATAGTTTCTTGGATTTCTAAAAGATTTACTAACATTCATGTATGTTAACACTTTCACCCCAAGAAATTTCTTATAAATTAGATAACATTCTCTAAATTTATCAACACTTTCCATAGGCCAGGTATGGTTCCGAAGCAATCTCTCCATGTTACAATGACCGACAAGATTCACAAAGAATTATGTCAATACAAAAAAGACAACCCTGGTATTACTCAAAAAAGTCTTCGACAAGTATCATGAAATATTTTTCAAATTCGTAAAGTATATAAAAAAATATGTATTTAATCGAAAATATCACTTTATGTGAAAGTTGAGACTGAGATTTAGCACTACGATTTTATAAAAAAAATATTAATTATCACGATAGAGGGGTTATTAAATTTTAACACTGATCCCGACTTGGGACCGAGATTTTTTATCCGTGTAGAGAGGTTATCACTTTAGAGGGGTTTTACTATATCTTTCTTTTCTCCACTCTCTCCATGTCCTTCATTTTATCCTCTCTTGCACCTTCCTTTTCTTCACCTTATCTCTCCTCCATCTCTATTTCCCTTACCTAGTTTGTCTACTGATGCGCTCATATTATCCTATATTTCTATGCATAATATCCTTGGTATTTATATTTAGTTCTCGTTATTTATAAATCATTTATGTTATTTTAGTGTTTTTGTAGGTTTGTGTCAAAGAGAGAAGAAAAGAAACTAAAATGAGCCAACAAAGAATTGAATGGCAACTTGGAATTACAAGTGCAGAATCTGCCGGTGCAGAACGTCTGACTTTGCCGAATTACTGAGAATGACTTGGATTGAATCAGACAGTGAGACATATACCATTGGAAAGCTACATATGTCTATTTTCTGCAGGATTTTACGGATCTTGATTTTGATACTCTGAGACAAAGTTATGGTCATTTGAGTGAAGAAAGGTCAGAACAGAAAATCTGCTCGGATTTGCTAACATTCATGGATAACTCAAGTGGTATTGCCCAAGATCATTGATCCCTAGTGCATCAAGGTCAATGATTCAGATAAGGATGCAAAGAGTACAGGAACTCCTACTTCTAGAAGAGATATTTCAAGGTTTTCCCATTCCATATCAAGAAAGAAGTTTGAAACCAAGTCTTACAAGGAAACTTGAAGTAAAAAACGAGCATAAAATGTCCCTATATAAAGGAGCACAAATTTCATTGAGGAGAGAGAGGTCTTCGGAGCACATTCAAGACGCCTAAGGAGCAGAGACCATCCATATATCTTCCCCTTCCATTCTTTTTATGTTTTTGCTATGTTTTTCTTAGTTATCTTTAGCTAAACCTTTTTCTAGAGTTAGGATGATGCCCTATCATGATTGTTTATGAACTTTGATGTTTTATTGATGGATTTATAGTTTCTTTATGATGAATTCTTAGTCACTATTTGAATTGATGCTTTATGTTTGAGTTCTCTAATTGATCACCTTAGGGCTTTGAATATAGTAATTAGAAGATGAATTTGAGGCGTACCTGCAATATAATTCAAATTAGCTTATTGTGATTAAGAGTTGTGAATTACATTATTGCCATACCTAAAGTAATGGTTTGCATGATTCTCTGTTTTCTAGAACATAATGCGTCATATGTGTTAAATTTATGTCGTACCTGGATAGACTGCATACTAGGATATTAAGACCTCTGCCGTACCTGGAGAGAATCATACACTAAAGGAAAACTATGGTTTAAGTGCCGTACCTGGACTTAGATACAGGAATTGTCATCTAGAGAGACGAAAGAATCCATTAGTCGCATCATAGCGTAAATATGATTGTTAGTGGTTGATTCCAAAACCCTAGCAGGTTCCATCTTGTTTGTTTGTTTCTTACTTTATCTATTGAAAAACTAAAAACCAAATCTTTCTTATTTTAGTTGCTTTTGTGTTCTTAGTTAGATTAATTAAGTTAGGATTAAATCGATTCTCAATCCTCAGTTGGACCGACCTCGTACTTGCACACTACACTAACGATGATTCATGCGCTTGCGAGTTTTAATTAAAATTTCACAGTAAGTTTTTGGCGCCGTTGCCGGGGATCGACAATTGATTTTGATTCTAATTTGGTTGATTTTTTTTAGTTTTTGCTTTTCGAAAGTGATTTTTTTCCCATCTTATTATTCTTTTCAGGTTCTGTACCTATCTTTTGGAGCCGATTTTGGACAGCTTTCTGGATGTTTTCGTAGCCCTATTGCATATCACCAGAAAGCTATTTGAGTCTAGTTTCCAACGCACCAAGCATATATTCTGAGCTCGAAGCAGAGAGATATTTGCGAAATACCGAACAGTGCTCAATCTGCGCCGAAATTCATGAGTTTTTGTTGCAAGGTGCAAAAGTTATATTCATGGCTTTCTTTGGGTACGATTCTGAGCAAGCATACTACTCCAACTCATATCCAATCCCTAGACATACTTCATGGGATGCTCCACTACAAAAAAGAATTCGTTTTTGCCACAGCTGTTTGCCACGGTGGAAAAAAGCCGTGGCTATAGATCTAAATTTGCGACGGCTTAGCCACGGCAACGGCACATCAGGTAAATTTACGACGGCAAAAGCTAGCCGTGGTAAACTAACTGGAATATTTACGAAAGCAACCGACAGCCGTGGTAAAATAATAGGAAGTTTACAACGGCAACGACATGAAATTGTATATTTGCCACGGCAAGGCAAGCCGTTGTAAAGTTTGCGACGGCAGAAGCCCGTCGTAGCAAAAAGATTTAGAGTTTGAGGGTTTGACTGTACGAGCCAGTCAAAGGTAAGAGGTTTTTTGGCTGATTTTGCCACGGCGTGATCCTTGCCGTGGCAAATAATTTAGTGTTTAGGGGTTTGACTTTACGAGCTAGTCAGAGGTGAGATTTTTTTGCTACTTTTGCCACGGCGTGATCCCTGCCGTGGCACAAAAAAATTTAGTGTTTAGAGGTTTGACTGTATGACCTTGTCGTGGTACAGTCCATACCGTACGGAAGTTTAGGCTTTAGGCTTTTTTGCGACGGCGTGGTCCATACCGTGGCGAAATACTTTTTATTTATATCGTCTAAAATAGTAGTCATATCTCTATTTTGTGCAAATAAAATACTAAAAGTGTAAATTTGATAAGTTTGGGATGAAATCTATTTACCTTTGTATTCATATCGGTCAAACCGATTTATTTTAAACTAAGGTTAAACTTTTCTATGGGGAGCTCTATCATAGGGGCATTAACATTTTCAAATTTTTATATAATTCTATACATATCGTGTTCCCGAGTGATGTGAGCGTCGACGGATCGTGAAAATAAGTTGACATCAAGTAGATATGAGCGTTTTCGTTTAACGGTTATTTAGGGTTTATAGTTGACCATGTTGATCGAGACCAAAATGAAGCCAAAAACATGTCAATTTTCTACCATAGTCATATTTTTTCATGATGATGAAATCTAACGGTTGAATTCGTCAAATTTTATTTGCTTTATGCTGTTCATTTTGAAAGGTATACAGTCACTTAACATTTTAACTCTAAACCCTAGAACACTAGTGGACATATTATTATTTTGTGCAATCAAAATAATCAAAATTGAAACATGATAAATTTGAGCTAACACAATTATTTCGTATGTATTACTAAGTGTCGTGTGAAAAATTGAACTCGACCGCCCTTGATTTTCACCTCGGTCAATATCGGTCAACGAAAAAAGGGCATATCTCTCTAAGGGGATCTATATCATGGTTACATAACCGTTAAAAAAGATTTACACTATTTGATGCACCTCGTCTCTAAGTGGATGTGCGAATTTTCGATGATTTTTTCAGAATTCATAGCTATTATTTATGATTTTTTTAGTTTAAATTGATTATAGTATAACATAGATAGTGTTACAAATGTATATTTATCTAGAGTGACGGCGTCTGGTGCCGTCGCAAATGAGTTAAAATCACTTAACACATCGAGCGGCAACAAAGTTTTCAGATGGCGCCTCTTTTTTCCCACTCTTTGTCTGAAATGACGCCTCTTCATTTACCTCCACCATTTCTGACTTTCCCCAAATCGACAGTTGCTCTCTCTCTTTGACTCTCACCTTCCCCAAATCGAAACCCTCCCCCAAATCAAAACTCTCAGTCTGTTTGTGTTTGTGTTTGTTTCTTTGGATTTGAGGCTTGGGCTGAGGAGACTCTCGATCCCCAAATCAAAAACCCTAATTTTGGGTGAGTAATTTCTCTGTTCATATGTTGTAATCTTTCTATTTGAATTTGGGTATCCTAATTTCTAACTTTATGTGTTATTTTCTTGGATTCGAGGTATCAAATTGGAGGTTTCGGCTGAGGAGACTTGAATTTGGGTATTCAGTTGCTAGCTTTTGGAGATAGCAATCAGGTAATATGAACTGTATTTGGATGTTTTGTGTGAATATGGTGAAAATCTGCATGTTTCTTTGAATCTGGTAATATGAACTGTCTACATTTTGTGCGAATTTGGTGAATATGGTGAAAATCTGTGTGTTTTCTGTTTTACTTAAGTTTACATTGATGAATAATAATGTGTTGGGAATGTTTTGTGATACGACCCGAATCTTGAGTTACTTTTGACAGTTTTATCTTTTATTTTTATGTTCCGGTAATTGTTTTTACGATTCGAAAATTCTATTGGTTGACTTTTTTTAAGTCGACTAAACCATAATTATTGCTCGAGAAAGTTGAAGAGGTCGTCGTTGCGAACTTATCAGTATATTATTGGTTATAATCGGAGTTAGAACACAAAAGTTGTGACGTGAAAACGATAATTTCCGGTTTCGTTGTAAGTATAAAAGGAAGAGGAAAGGGTAAGATGGTAAAAAGGATTTTCCGACCGCCCTTGAGTCGCCATCCGGCCACCATGGGTAGTGATCTTGGAGTCCAGACGAAGCTTTTCTCCTCATCTACAATTCTAGGTAAGTATCTCATCCCCTCTTGCAGTAATTTAAAAGGAATCAATCGAATTAAGGACGTTTTACTGTTCATTGAGCTCCTTATCGATTCTCTCTCCTCGGGTCGAAATAGAACGAGTTCTTGGTTTTGAATTGAAGGTCTTGTCGTCGTAGACAACCCCTTAAAAGGAATTGGTTCAATTTACAGTAAGCAAGGAGGAATCAATGAATTTGATTTTTAGGGTTTATGATGAATAGTGCCGAATTGGGGGTTTTTGTTAATCGACCTATTTAAGCTTTAAATTGATGATTGTTGTAGAAGGGAAAGTTGTTCGAATTAATGAGATGAAGCTTCTGTTAAATTTTGGAAATTTTTGGTGGTGTTGACCGCTGCTGCCGCCGGCTGTGCCGCCGCCGTGGGGGTATTTTGAGAATGAAATTTGGTTAATTATGATGAATGCAATGTATTAACATTATTTTGGAATTTTTGAAGAATTTATAAGGGGTTAAGATAATTATTTAAGGTATTTCGGTTTGTGAATTTGGAAAAATTGTTGGTAAATGGTGTTGGCCCTATGTCAGCCGCTGTTTGAGACGGCTGCAAGAATTTTTGGTGGCAGAGAAGAGGGCAGCAGTGGTAGAGAAGTGTTTTGAGTGGTTGAAGGGGTATTGGGAGCTAAATTGGTGTATAGGTTAGATGGTAAAGGTTAAGGGAAAGGATTTTGGCGTGTTGGGATCGCCCAATTATATAAAATTAAGTTTTCCTTATATTTAAGAAAAATTGGTTTAACGTTAACATTTGTTCAGGATGTGGGGACGCTCATTGTGACGAGACTTCCGAGAGGCGTCAGGCTTAGGCCATATTTGTGAGTGGATTTTTATTTTAAATAAATGCATGCATAATTGTTTTAATGAAATGCAGTTTGATTTAAATAAATGATTTGAGAAGGATGATAATTTAAATAATTAAATGATACGATATTTAAAGAACTATGTTTTGGGGTTATGTTTTTACTACGATTTTAGTAGTACATGATTTTATCCGGAAACGAGGTTTCCGGAAATCATATGTTTTTAATTGTTCATAATTGATCGTACTGAAAAGTTTTAATGGTATTTAAATGAAATGACCGGAAATGAGATTTCCGGAAATAGTAGGATTCGATAAATCATACTTAATCGTTTTATTGTATTTTATATTTGTACGACCGGAAATGAGATTTCCGGGGAGTTTATCAGTTCATTATTTGTGATTTTCGACATGTGAGATGTCGAAGTTATATATCATTTTTCGACATTTATTTTATGACATGTGGGACATGTCGGATGTGTGTGTATATATATATATATATATATATATATATATATATATATATATATATATATTCTTTTGAGGCTACGAGTATATGTGATTATATATATATGAGCCTCAGGGGTACGGTCGGGGACCGTACGGATTTATGATATATAAGGGGATACGTAATTTCGGTTTTGTTTTCACCATATCAGGGTCAGGATTTATGTATATGTTGAAGCTAGCTAGCTTAGTCGCCTGAGCCCACGCGAGGTGACGACTTGACCATATAGGTCAGATTCACGCTCGGTGGTCGACGTGTACGGGCATAGCGTGTTGACGCTATTAGGGACCCTTATGTATTGACCCTTAGCCTTAGGGGCTACTGTTAAATGGTGGGTAGTATGTTTCCCCTATGTTATTATATGATATGACCAATATGATTGGTCAGGATTTTATATCACTTGGATTTCAGAAATATTTCCTTTTTGAGACTTTCGGATTTTAATAAATTCCTGAACCAGTTGGGCTGGGGTTTTTATATGACCAATGAGATTGGTCGTGAAATATTCGGAATTGATTTTCACACGTATATTGTTTTGAATATATATATCAACAAAATAATTTTTGTTTATTTGAATATATCAGCGGGGCTGATTTTTAAATATAATTTTCCTTAAACGTGGGACGTTTTAATAACGTGCATGCATCGTTGGTTTTATGTATGAAAATGTTGGGAAAGTAGTATAATTTTTTTTTATTTACTTAAAGTATTATATAAAATTTGTTTTTATCCACTCACTCTAACGTTTTAAATTATTTTTCCTGGGCCCTTCGGTTTAAATTGCCCAGTTGCAGACTAGTTTATATGAAGTCAAGGGTACTCGGAGTCGAGGCATAGTCGTCGTATTTGCTTCCGCTTGGTAGGATCTATCGATCCTTTTACTTATTGATTTTTATCCTCAGTTCTTTATTTAGATTGCTCTGATAACTTGTGATCAAATTAAAAGTGATTTTGTAATTGCTTTGTGGAAGTTGTTTAGATTTTGGGGGAGCAGGTGGCTCCGAGAGTCAGGATGGGTATTGTTGAAGTGTTTTTGTTTTGTTTGGCAGGTTTGGGTTGTCCATTTTAAGAGAGGTCATGCCGATTTTTCGGTAACATCTCTCTTAAGGTGGTCCCCGCAGGACCTTATCCGGATTTCAGGGTGAAATCCGAGACGGGTCTTGTCATTTTGCATTATGTATAAATGTACATGTTGGGACTTTGGTGCGTGCAGGGTAGTTTACTAGTATTTAGGACTTTGTTTTGTTGAATTTGTTTGCATATGGTGATGAGGTATATAGGATGAAGCATACTCTTGGCACAGGTCTCTGAGTTCGAGCCATTGCACACCGAGACTCACTGCTCCAGTACCCATTACCATATTAAACTGATGCATGTTTGATTGAAACTGCGTTTAAATGTGTTTTGCAAGTTGGTTGTATTATTTTTTTGACTGTCTACATCTTTCTGTCATACACCAAGACCTATATTAGGGATGCCAATAGACAAGTCCTGGATTGATTGGGGAACTAGGTGTTCTAGGCCATATTTTGCAAAAATAGATGAGTTTCTGGACTTCGCTTATGTCAACAAGGATCATAGCACATCAGTATACTGCTCCTGTAGAAAATGTGAGAATAGATATTTCTTTAATAGAGCAGTTGTGAGGGAGCATCTAAGGGATAAGGGGTTTTGGACAAAGTACAAGATTTGGACTAAACATGGTGAAAAGAGGGAATATCTCCATGAACCTGTTGATGAACCCGAGGAATTGTCTGGGTTAGATGGTTATATGGATGTAGATATGGTTAGATTGGTTGAAGCGTGTTTCTGCACAAACCCGTAGGCCTAGTGGAAACTGATGAATCAAGATGTGATCTCCTCCTGCGTACCTGCTAACTAAGGAGAATACCGGGCGGGCCGGTCTTCTCCTCTCCGATGCCTAAGTTAGTACAGTTGGGATGAATAGATAACTTAAGCAAGAGTGATAAGCAGTTGGAGAGATCAGTTACCTATTAAAGAGGGTAGTTGAGGCCCTTATATAGGTGGTCGGGCGTGAGATCTGGTCTCACTCTTCGATGTGAGACTGGTTTCCTTCTGTTTGCACACCAAAGAGCAGCTCTGGTGACCTCTTTGGCTGGCAGGCGCCCCCGGTCCCCGAGCTCCTGGTAGCAAGATAGACTGCTGGACCCCGAGGCCGGGTGCTGGTGATCTGGTCCCGGGCCTCGGGCCGGGCCCTGGTACACTAGCTGCGGGTCTGTGGGCCTGCTGTAGCCCCTCTGTGGCTACTGTCAACACATAAAGTAAAGCAACATATCATAATATAGGCATGACATAAAGAACTGTGGGTAAAGAAACGCACCATGTAATCCCTAGAATAATAGTACTGAAGGACAATGGTACTAATATATCACAAAAATAGCACAATAGTATTGAAGAACAGTAGTACTATAATGAAAGTGATAAGGATCGGTATATCTGTTCCTGTAGGATTCATAATGCACCTGCCTAACTGGGATTACCATAGTTTTTATTACAATCCCCATCGAGTTACTCTAAAGAACTTGAGTTACGTTTTGATGTATATATTGAGCATATGTCAAATTGACAATTTATGCGATAAGAAAAAATTGAATTTGTTCAACATTTTAAAGAAATTTATGTCACGATGTTCATGTAAAAAGACAAAAGTGAGAATTCATTTAAGCTCATTTGCATTACCTCTAATGACTACGGATGTAAACGCGTATTAGAGAAATTTATATGTCAACTTAGTGGGTTATATATAACATCTAATTGAATCCAAAGTCATAATAAAATGATTTTTTGGAATTTTGACATAGATTGGCTTTGATATGGTGATCCGTACATTAAAGAAATTACTATGGACACCCATATTTTGGATGAATAGAAGCAAACACCAGAAGAATATGGTTCCCACACGAAACCGAGGACGACCAAAGAACATGTTACCCTCAAATATTATTTCGATACAATCCATGTAGGGTTGAAGAAGTGTGTTCAATCCCTAAATTCCACCGCTCCCCTAAGGTGCCATTATAATATATTTGATGCACAAGTATATGCACTTATACCCTATTATATTTCTAACATCCATCGTGATTTTATGAATAAAAGTATATCATTCAAAGCCTACTCGTAAAATTATGATTGACACCATCATATGCAAAGGAAACATGTGTTCTCATTATGTTCTTATATTGAATCCAAAGATGATTCAGTGGACTGATTCAACCAACTTGCGGACACCTTATATATATTTTATGGTGTTGGTTGTTGTGTCGACACGCTGGTCACGTGTTATGACACCATCCACAATTAAAATTTATGCTGCTTATGCAAGAAAGTCAAAGCACCTAGGCCGGGTTAATTTCCGTAGGCGCAATGATTTTATAGCTTATTATATAGGATCTGTAATGGACATCATATTCCTATATAAAAAAACTCAATTGGTCTCACGGAAAACGACTACAGTAATAGTCTTAATATTGGTAAAGCACACCAATACTTTCGTTTTGGGTTATGCAATTTTTGCATGCAGCGTTACTTTTTCATCTATGACCATCATCATTGAACCAATTTACACCATAGCTAGTGACTATGTGTGAGGATTTTAAAGGATTTCAAACGAACTTGTAATCCTTGAGCTCTTTTGGATTGACACGGATCTACAATCCTTGAGCTCCATTAAATGTTTTATGTGCCAAAATTGCGCCGCCACAGCGCACAATGATGGGTTACTTGAGATGAATAAATATTTATGCTGGATATGAACTTCCAGCTATAGTCCGCTATGTCGAAACCTTGACAGGCGATCTCCTCACCGCTAGATTTACGGTGTGTCACTTGGATGAGACAGTCTTCCCGTCGTTAGGGGGAGATAAGAACAAGCATGTTCAAGTGGAACGACATGAATTGTCGTGGTTTGTCCCCACTGTGTCTCATCTCGATCCCCAAAAATCACACAAAGTAAGGTGTGTAGATATCTTATACATTAAAGTGACGAGATCACATAAACCTGCTGCACAATATACCTGTAAGGATTGTGTTTTATCAAAAGGACATGGTACCACCCAAGAGGAATTGGGTATTGCACTGCCACCATGGATGGTGGCATGGTGACGCCATAAGTGGCATAAATGGTGTCACAGGCCGTGGCTCTCCAAGGAAGAGGGGGAGGTCACCTTAGCTTCGATACATACTTGTGTAAAGGAAGAAAACAAGTTTGGCACAACCTGATCTATTGATCAGTGATACTCAAATCCGTCTCATGAGAATATTTATGGATTGTGGTTATCATTGGGGGACGCCTCAAATGTTAGAACCAATCCTTAAAGTATATAGATCTCTACAAACACATTACACTAGTGTACATGAGGACGTGGAATAATGAGTCTACTATCGAACCATACTTCGTTGAAAAATGTCAACTTAGTAAACTGGCCTAATGGAAAGAAGAGATCCAGTATAAACAAAGAGATAGGTCTTTGGGCAGATGATGCCGACACCGTAAATGTAAACCCTGTCAAACATATCTTTGTTAGAATGCGTAATGAGAATAAGAGTATGCAGACTCACCTTATGGCGCAAAGTCTCTCAAAAACGCACTGGAATCGACTACGAGGAGATATTCTCTCGTAATGGACTACGAGGAGACACTTTCTCGTAATGGATGTCATTGCATTCCACTACCTTGTCAGTTTGGTAGTTTCCGAAAAAACTGAACATGCAGCTTACGAAAGTGGTAAAAACATATCTCTATGGGGATCTAAAATAAGAGATATACATGAGGATCCTAAACGGACTTCATCCACCCAAATCAAGTGGCTCTAACATGAGTACGTTTGCAAAAGAAATTGAAACGTTCACTAAAGTGACTACTTGATTGGGAAGAGATTGGTGAATTATGCACTTACGTGCTCATTATGGATATACACAGACTCTCAATGAATTAAGAGGTACTCTATGTATTGTAAATCCTAAGTTAAGAATGAAAAAGATCTTGGGAATACATAGTCTTGAAATGAAACTCAAGGACTGTAATGATGGTGACCATCCATCAATCGGCTTAGGCACTTTAAAGAATAAAGTGAGGCCTACATATACTCCCATGATCAGTCGAAGTCTTTACTCTAACAATAGATCCGTTTTTCATCTAAAGGAAGATGACGAAGAAGTGTTGGGAAATGAAATTCCCTATACAAGTGCAATGACACCTGATTGTACTTAAACACAATATGTAAGACTCGACCTCTCATTCGATGAAAATTTGTAAAGCTATGTTTAGCTCTGTGCCCACGCAACGCAAATGATTCTTTCAAATACTTAAAGATATGAAAGATTTGGGCTTATTCAATCTCTACATAGAATGTGACATGATAAAGAAATTATCCACGTCATAGCTAACTATGCGTACAGAAAAACGCATTAAAGGTGAGATAAGAAAATCTGTTATTACAAATCAATTTCAAATCTCTTAATGGTTCACCCATACTCTAGACGAAGTTTATGACTCTTTTGTCATATGAAGGTCATACCACGAGTGAACCTGATGTTCAATATGAACCAATGCGTTTGGTTCATGAACAATCTTATCCTCAAGATCAAAATAAATGAAGTTGGATATGAGGACGATGTGGCAAGATTTAGTTACTAAATCATTGCTCAAAGTCATATTTGGAAAAACATGTGAAAACACATAACTATGCTAATGTTACTAAAGCTCCCTTGATCAAATGAAAGAATCAGGGAGAATCCCATGATTAATATAAAAATCAGAGGGGGGGGTGCAGACATCAGGGGGAGTCTAGCACATACATGTTGTTTCCAAATGTAATAGGTGCATTGTGCTCTTTTTGTCCTTAGACCAAAGTTTTATTTTCTCCCATTGGGTTTTTGTTACTTGGCAATGTTTTTAATGATGCAACACTACATGCACCATTTTACCTCTGACTCGGCACAAGGGGGAGTGTTAAAGGAAAAACACATTATGTGCCTTCGTCAATGTAACTGACGAGAGGTAATTAGGTAGTCATTATTGTCATTAATGTATTTACTATTACCGTTATAATACTCACCCTATATAAAGAGGATTATCAATTAAATGAGTAGACCAATTCTCATTTTCCTACAACAGAAGTTCTTTTCAATACAAGATTAACCTAATTAAGACAAGACACATCTTCTAGTACGAAAACATTATATTTCCTTAAACCTATATTTAATAAAAATGATATTTAATTATTATGTGATTGTGGAAACCTTGTATGCTTTATAGTATTCAATTTGTCTATACTTAAGTAGAATGTTTACTACTTGTGTTTCCAACACTGGACTCAATTTACAGTGATGTGGAGTTCAGGTTTAACACAAAGAAGTTTGTTGACTTCTCCATAATCGAGCCACCTGAGTGCCTTCAACAAGATGGTGGTTCTTATTGTTGCTTATTGTTGTATTTATGTCATCAAACACATGAAAATTATGGATTAGTGTCATGGATTGAGGTTCTTTTATCCTATCTTTTCAGTCCCACTTGGTTCATGGCATAGATCATTAACTTATTTATACACATTGAAGTTTGACTCAGGTACTATTCACATAGAATTAATTATTAAATTGGTAAATAACAAATATAACCAGTGTTCGTCATGGACTTAGATATTCATCAGAAATTCACCACCCACGCAAACGCATGGATCATAGAAGAAGACGGTAAAGAGACTAACCCAACTGTCTGAATTCGAACCAGAGCTACATTGAAGAGGCATGTATGTAGCCTTAGAGGTTCACTGTAACCGGCCGGTGAGAAGAAGGAGCATTGTAGAGACGCGACTGCGAAACATTAGTGAGTTGATTGTAATTGTTCTAGAAACATTTTGTGTTTTGTGGGGGAGTTGTAATTTTGTGGAACACTGCAGTGATGTGATTGGGGAACAAGGTTCTTTACAGCACAGCGCAGTGATTATAACTAGAACTCGAAACACTTTGTTTATTTACGTAACAAACTACAAAAAAGTGCATGACAATAATTTGTTTAACAAATAAATCACATACATATTTAATTGAACAAATTAGGACAAAAATTTATAAATAAATACCATGTGCATAACAAGCTGCCACATGTTATTAACTAATTTACTCTTTTGTCCTTAATATTTACAAGCATGTATTTAGTCCTAATTGCTGCTACTGTCTATTACAAAACTAGCTGCTACTGTCTATTACAAATCTAGCTGCTACTGTCGACTAGGAAACTAACTGCTACTGTCGACTTGGAAGACACCTGCTACTGTCGACTTGGAAGACACCTGCTACTGTCGACTTGGAATGTACATGCTACTGTCGAGCATGAAAGTAGTTGCTACTGTCGATTTGAAAGGTGCTACTGTTGGCTGGGAAGGTCCCTGCTACTGTCGATTATGTATCTAACTGCTACTGTGGGAAGACACTTGCTACTATTGACTATAAATCTAGCTGCTACTGTCGACTGAGATACTAACTGCTACTGTGGTTTTTGGTGAGCAAAATTCGAAATTTCAAAATTTCTCAAAATATATGCAATATGGTACTTAAATGAAAGCCCATGACATAAAGAACAACTTTATATATTGGCTAACCTCCAAATTGCTGGTGGTTTAGCCGGAAAATTTAAATTTACTTGAAAAAAACTTAAAAAATGAGGAGAGAGAAACTTGTTAAATCTGGGTGGCAGTTCGTAATTTTCACGAAAATAAGGGTATTTTAGATATTTTTACATTAATTACTTAATCAATTTTAGTCCACTTATTTTTTGGGCTTGGACTTATGTCCTAATTTGTATAAGAAATATAGAAAGTGAGTTTTTAGTTAATTCAAATGTGGTCAAGTACTACTAAGTAATTCTCTATTATTTACGTCAGCAAAGGAGTTGTAATTTCTTAGAGAGTTGTAATTTCTTAGAACATTGTACTTTACTTATTTTGTCGAATACTTCATTTCTTTGATAAAAGGGTTGTCAATCCTTAATTAGGGGGACTCTATTTGCACCTCTCAAATTGCTATTTCAACCTCCATTTATTTTTGTACATTTTAAAATCCTATTTTACCCCTTGCAAACCTATAACAAAAAAAATCCAATTGATCTCCTCTCTCTCTCCATTAACCCAGTTCTTCCATCTCTTTTCTCTTTATATTTAAATCAAACTGAAGAAAAGTGCAATCATGGGTTTGATTTCTTAACGTTATTCACCTCCATATTCACATTAGAGTAAATTATAAATTATGAGCAAGAGATTAACGAAAGAAGTTTGAGATTAGGTGTTTAGCAGAATATTTTATACGTTGCTATAAACAAAAAAACTTGTGCTATCGATTCAATTTCAAATAAGCAACTCTTCGTTACCTTATGGTTTGTGACTGCTTGAGGGATAAACACAATTCATGACAATTTGGGTTTTCATCACTTGCATTTATGTCAGTTGATCCCTCGTTTTTTTTTTTTTTTCACTTCCGTCTTAGAGAGAAGTATGGAGGAGGGAGGTGTAGAGAGAAAAAAGAGAAGGGGCATTTCTGAAAATCTAATGGTAAAAAATATCACAAGAGGTACAAATAGCAATTATAGAGGTGCAAATAGAACCACTCATCGTTGTCTAATTTTTTTTTTTAACATTTTTAATTAAGAACGGTGGTGAAAAACAAGAGTCGTTTTATTTTAATAAACGTATTACTTTTTTGCGCTAAAAAATGTTAACAAAAATCATTTCATAGATCCTTCAATGCTCATGGAATAAAAATTATTAAATAGTAATAAAGCATCAAATACTCCTCATTATGAAAAAAATACAAACTTTATTCTTCTACAGTCTACACTATGTTCTTGAAATATGTAAGGGTATGATTTGTATCATGGTACTCAATTCCTTTTGAGTCCAGTATTTCAAATTTGGGTCGAGTTGGATCAACCATCTACAAAAACAAGAGTGAAGAATATATTAATTATGTAGTCGTAAGACATCCACGATAATTAATTTCAAAGAATGTGAATTAAATTTTTTTGAGACCATAATTCATTGTGGTCACACATTTTTCGATGCTTTGTGAAAATGCTTCATCACATGGTAAATTTGTACTGATTTTATAACACACATGAAGTTTTTTTATCATGGCATTACACTTAATATAAAATATGCGAAATAGAATAATCATTCAATATTAACAAAATATAGATAGCATGCTTGATAATTAATAAAATATATATATATATATATATATATATATATATATATATATATATATATATAGCACACAACATTCGCATATGAAAACGATGTCACATTAATTTCAAAATAACGTGTAAATAACAAATATTTCCTACATAAAATTTAATTCTTAAAAAACAGAAATATATATGCATTTATGTAGGCAGTAAAAGTTAACAAATAAAATCAAGAAATCAAATAGACAATCATATTTCACATTTATAATTAATTTCATTAAACAGTATCAGTAAAACAGTAATTATTTGTTTTACACTAGGGTATCAGTCAAATAGACAATCATATTTCACATTTACAATTAATACAAATAATTTCATAAATGGTAAATATCCGTTTCCTATATCGCGAGATAATAACGTAAAAGTCAAAAATAATTTTCCTCTTATTTTTCAGAAATTACTTCTCATTTCTACGTTGTTAACTACCCAGTTCTCTATACCCATAGGGTGTGAGCAGTTTCTAGTGTTCCTTATTTTAACTGCTACTCTATATGGAAATGGAGGAGCAAGATTTATTTTGATACTTAATTTCACGTGATATACTTATTTCTAGTTTTGTGCTATTGGATTGTTGGTCTATGGCTGAAACTGTAACTGTTGAAGGTATACAACATCTTGGAGTTTTTCCCATGGCCTCAAGCTTGCTTGTGACTTCAAGACTACTCATGTTGAAGTAAAATGTGATTCAGCAGCGATTGTGAACTTGATTGAGATTTGAGAATGGGGCTTCTGAGTGCCATCATCTGGAAACTCTGATTATGAATTCCAGAAATTCAATGGGGAGTAAGCTGAAACATGTGCAGAGAACAAAGAACACAGTGACAGATCTCCAAGGGTCTCTCCTGACCTTACTGATCAATTTTCTGCATTTTTGTTTTCCCTTTTTGGATTACACTGCTGTAAAAACAAAACCATATGCCATTGAGCACTTTACCAAATGAAGACTTATGTCACTGGACCAGATCATGGGCAATTTCTGTATTTTTGATCAATTATGTACTGTCAAATTGTGGTCAAAAATGTAGTGTAGACATCCCTTGGAATACAACTCTATGAAAACAATATAAGCTTTAATAGCAGCTGCAGAATAGGTGTGACCAAAAAAATAATAATCAGAATCACAATTTCAGGTATCACCGTATCAGTTACTTTTTCTACTTTTAACAGTGGTATATTTCTCTCCCAACCGTATACTTATTTCTGCCACTATGCATTAGTTATGTAATCTCACTACAAAATCAAGGTCCTCAGCGCGACCATTTCCAGTTTGGAACTTTGAGCCCAGTTTTCTCTTCAATGGCCAGTAATTTTTACACTATTTTAGCTGAAGGGCCAACTGATCAAACCATATGGGGAGCCTATTTAGTGGGTCCTTTGTTTTGCATCACGGATGTGGAACATAAGCTGCAAGATAATTCAACTTCAGACAGACTATAGATATGGACTACTGCTGACTACTTATTTAGTGTAATTTAATCCATCATCATCAGATTCATCAAGTAATCAAAATAACTTGAAAGCATCAGAATAAATGAAACATAAATATAAAACAATAGATAAAACACGCTCATCATCGCATTTGTCAGATTTCATGGGATTTACCTTTGTCCCAACATAAAATGTTAAAAGCATGCCAGCCAAGACCGGTAATCCTGCACAAATAATATGTACAAATTATTTTTTATATGCACACGCGACATAAACACATGACTGGGATCTTAAGGATATTATATTTCATTGGACGCAAACAACTATAAGAAAGTAAAAAAAAAAAAAAAGGATATAGAATATCAAAATACCTTCTCTGCTTAGGAATTGAAAAACCAACCAACTAATCCCAGATGGACCAATCACAAAACCAACAAGGTTTGCAACCTACATAAAAGAGATAGGTTGTCTTAAAAGAAAATATCTGGTGCAGACTGAACAAAAATTCATTCATTAAATACAAGGATTGGCATTTGAATCATACTTATTGACAAATAAGGTCTCTGTAGCTTGAAAAGATTGCATATTTTGTCAACAAAAATCATGAAATTCAAAGCATTGGGACAAAAATTGCCAATGTGACCAAAAGCCTCTGTAACTTGTGGGTTGTGGCTTTTCAATACTCTCAAATGGTTCTAAACTTCTCTTCTCACTTTTAAATTATCAACATGACACAGACAAAGATGTTGAAAATCTGTCCAAGCCCACAGCAGTAACATAATTAATTCAAAGGTTCATTTCACTACAACATATTTGATTATCATGAAGATCCAACTCGCTAATTATCACGGGCAATGTTGTTAGAAAATATATATATATATATACAGTCCTCTGCTAAGGACGTCCGCACCAATACTTATGGGGCGGATTTGATATTTTGACTAACTTTTCGATTGAATTTTTACATCTCCACCGTCTGGTCTTTATTTACTCATGTATAGATCATCTCTGCAAATTTTCAGCCAATTTGATAATCGTTAAAGGCATTCAAAAGTGCAAATTTCTATCACACATGAACGATTCAGTTTTGACAAAATGCAGTATGTCCATTTCTAGCATATCAAACTAGAATAAAACAAATGGACAGACTGCATTTTGTCAAAACTGAATCGATCATGTTTAGCAGAGAAAAACCCTATATCAGTCCTTCTCTGCTAAGAACGTCCGCACTAATTCTTATGGTGCGGATTTGATATTTTGACCAACTTTTCGATTGAATGTTTATAGCTCCACCGTCTAGTCTTTAGATACTCATGTATCATCTCTATAAATTTTCAGCCAATTTGATAACTATTAGCATATCAAACTAGATTAAAACAAATGGACAAACTGCATTTTGTCAAAACTGAATCGTTCATGTTTATGATAGAAAATCGCACTTTTGAATGCCTTAACGATTATCAAATTGGCTGAAAATTTGCAGACATGATCTATACACGAGTACCTAAAGACTAGATGGTGGAGATGTAAAAATTCAATCGAAAAGTTATTCAAAATATCAAATCTGCACTATAAGCATTGGTGCGGACGTCCTTGGCAGAGAAAAATCCTATATATATATATATATATATATAGATATAGATATATATATATATATATATATATGTATGGGTGGTGCTATTAACACACCCCAAATTGTTATTCACACACCCCAAACATGATGGGAGCCAATAAGAAACAACCATTTTAAATTTATTTGTAATAAAAAGTAATAAAAAAAATGAATCAGGTGTGTCAATAACAATTTGAGGTGTGTGAATAACAATTTGGGGTGTGTGAATAGTATGGGTTTATTATCTTATATAACATTGAAGTGTCGGTATACATACTGTATGCTAATTAAATATATAAAACATACCATGAGACAAGTGATTGTGATAGCCCCAGCAGCCGCACTACATTCACGAATGATAAACTCCCCAAGAGCAGTCTTTGCCTGAACATAAATATGAGAAAACTATAACTGTAATGCTGTTTAGATAAAAAAAGGAACGAGGAATAAGATATCAAACTGATGCATTGTACTGATAATAATTCATAATGCATTATCTCATTTGGTATAGGCATATAGCAATGCAAGAACTTTGAAAATTTTATCCACCTCACAAGATTATATTCACTAAAGACGCTAGTTTTTTTCGAACAATACACTACCAGCACACACACTGGACTTGGTAACTGATTACGGTACCGTTTGGGTAATTATAACTGCTCTGATAGCAATTCCAGGTCATATTGACGGAAAATTTCTTGTCAGATTATAAACTCCTGTTGACAGGACAATAAGACCTTTTGTTTCTTATGATGGATAAGATCCTTTCCACAAATTTAAATACAGGAAGAAGGAGTTCACCTGAAATGCATTTGCTGCTGATTTGAAAATTATTTCCGGAATAAAGAATAAGCATGTCAACCATGCCCATGAAAGAAGCTTCCTAATGCCAATGAAAGCGGAAACAGTAAGACACAAATTTTAGCAATGTTATGCTCCATATTGCAGAAAACTGAAGCATTATAAAAAAATAAAATCAAAACAATGCAGCTAGAATTACCAATCTAAATCATGCCAAATGGCAACGAATGTGAATACAACCCACACATTGAGAAGCTTTCTCTGAGAACCACCAAGAGGAATGTACAAATACCTAACATCGCAGTAAGTGTTGAAACAAAGATCTCAGAGCTAGAAATACAAATACAATTCAACTCCCAAGCAAAACAGTTAAAATTTAACCTCACAAGCCATTTGTTGTAGGACGCATGCCAGTTCTTCCAAAAGCTTTCCAAGTTGTAGCAATTGTTTACACACTTTGGCATATTCTCAGGGACCTCAATACCACAGATCTAAGATAAACAGAATGGTAAAAGTTTAGCTGGTGCACAACATTAATTGCTAAAAACCATGATACATCTTGTGTACTTAGTAACTTAAAATTATCAAAATAATACATATTAAGCACACATAACATATATATATATATAACATGTTATAGAGATGTGTGTGTGTGTGTGTGTGTTAAACCACCAAGTTAGAAGAAATTGAAAATAAATTTATTTTACATATACACACCAGTGACCAGAACCGGAAATAGCGCCATATCAGAAAAAACTTTAGCCACATAAAGATCAAGACCTGCACCATCAGAAGAAAGTAAATACGATTTCAAAAAGAAAGTAAATAACAACATGGGCCGAAAATACAAACAAAAAGCATTGGAAACAAAAAAGAGCCATCCAACATAGTAAAGGAAAATAGTCAAACATTTCACAGTACTTATTATGGTGAAAACACAATACCACTTAGATATCAATAGAGTAAATTACATCCAAGAGGAATAACAGTGGAATCTGATGACTAAGGATTGGTATATCTACTAAGTATGTCAACATTATTTTCTGCTGACTATAATTTCATTTATCTGAAAAAACTTATTGATCCTTTGAATTAATATTATATATAATCAGCAGCATATCTTAATATGCCTTCAATTCATAAATATGTAATCAGCAGCTATATAATCAGCAGCGTATCTAAATATGCCTTCAACTCATAAATATGTAATCAGCAGCTTATCTAAATACGATAATCAAATTACAAATCATGAACTTCTAATTGCGAAAGAAATAAGCATGCAGCATGATACTTTAAAATATCAAGACAACAAGATTATATTCAAAGTAAACAATTATATATTGTTGTTTGGCTACAAGAAATTGTTTTTTTTAGAAGTGACAATATTTAAGGTTTTTTTATTTTTGGATAGGAATATGTGAATATTTTGGATTGGATGTTCACAGTTCTTTAATCAAATTACAAATCATGAACTTCTAATTGCGAAAGAAATAAGTATGCAGCATGATACTTTAAAATATCAAGACAACAAGATTATATTCAAAGTAAACAATTATATATTGTTGTTTGGCTACAACAAATTGTTTTTTTAGAAGTGACAATATTTAAGGTTTTTTTTTTTTGGATAGGAATATGTGAATATTTTGGATTGGATGTTCACACTTCTTTTTCGGATAAAAGGTTTCCATTGTTCTACACGAACAAATAAAAAGTAATGGTCCACTTAAAATTTTAAAAATTGGACATATTAAAACTCGAACCAATGATAACCTCAGTAATGTAAGGATATCTCTTACCCCATATCCAATGATAAACACATCTACAGGATATAACTGTTTCCACATGCCACTGATAGGTACATAAAAGTTTGAATTACTTCAAATATTATTCACAAGATAAGCATATATATTTATATATTGGGATACACACACATATTTGGAATATATATACACATAGGGGGCGTCTCTAGTGACGACTTCCAAATCAGCAGTTGGATGACAGGTCCAAATTTTAGTTGATATATTATTCAACACTCAAGTCATCCAACTGTAGATTTAAAACTCCTCACTTTAATGGTCCTCATTAGAGCCCCACTCTACATAGATATATACCTATGAAATACATGATCCATGGTGCATATTTAACTTCTGAGACATGCACCTGATTGCAAAGGCATTGTAGTAAAAGAGATGTGTCATTAGTTCCATCAGAAGAAGACTGAACACCCAACGCAAACCGTACCACGTAGTGTCTCTAACTGAATAATTGTTTTGAGGAATGTCAAGCTGAAAGAACACATGAATAAGGTTAATTGAAAAAAACTTTGGTATAACATAATAAAATATTAACTCCATTGAAAACTCAAACATGACTGCAAGTATCTCATGCTTTATAGAGGAATTGATAGATTCTGTTTTTAGCATTTGACCAGATTAAGTCTTCGTGTTAAGGAGATAAATAAAATAAGGCAACTACATAATATTTCTTAAACTAAAACATCGGTGTATTTAACTATAAGATAATAGTAGTTTATCCATAAAAGACAGCCAAGACTGCAATTAACATAACCGAACCACTGATGATCAAGGAAGAAAACAAGACAGTATTAATATCGGAAGTGACAAACCTGTGAAGCAAAGGCATTGAAGCTTAGAATTGGCCCAGCAAGATAAAGAGGTGCATATGCCAGATAAGAAAGGTATGTGATAAAGGTAAACTTGTCGCTCTGGACACCTGTCTCCTAAGCAGAATGAACACATTCACAATTAACATACAAAAAGAATTCCTTGAGATGAAAGTTATAATAGGATTCAAATTGACACTAATATTGGACTTCACCAAGTAAGCTAGCTAACCTGTAAAAGATGGTAACAAGCTTTCCCGGCTCTACAGATATTGCAACGCTGAATATGTTTCTGCAATGACCAGCCAATCATTATCAGCAATTAGTAGATTTACTAAATTACAACCTTGCAAGATCATCTGCACATATGAAAAAACTTAAAAGCTAATTAGCTTTCCTGACAGTTCTATCACCATCCGGGTCAATGGCTTAGCACCAACTATGTACAAACTCGTCACCAGACTAACTAGCCTATGATTAGACTAAATTTCAAACTTTTAATGGACCTGCGGGTTTTTTTTTGTGGCCTTATGAATAATTCCCCTATTATATAATTCTGCCAGTTCTTCTGGCAGCTCCGTTTAGAATTCCCCAGTTTTTTGGAACACCAGCACAGAAAAGCCACCCGGACCTAATGACATTCTTTTTTTTCCAAATTAGTTCCTTAGAAAGGCCTTTTGAACTACCTAACTGTCGAGTTAAGGTTTTCGAACCCCAATTCACTTTCTCCTCACTAGAACAAATGCTTATTTATCGTGTATCAAACTCTCATCTTCAACAACAATGGCATTGCTTCTGGTAATCTTAGACAATACTTATAGATAAAACCTTTCCACGAAGTATATCTTTCTGGGTCGAAAAATTCATTTTATAATTCGCCTATATCACTATGTTACTTGAGAGGAACTTTTTTTATCAGAAAAATGCATCTCCTGAAAATCTTATATCCGAAGGTATTTATTACAACCACAACAAGCTTTGGAGGAAGTGGAAATTTAAAACATAATTTTTTTTTCAAGTAGCCAAGGTGACAAAACAGTAGTTGCGGGAGGTAACACGTGATCCTACAAAATACATGCTAGAGAAACAAGATGGAAAGAAAACAAACATATACCTCATGGTCAAAACGGGAATCTTGATGAGCCCAATGGTAATCATAACCAAAGCTTACCACGCGCAAAACAACTGTCACAGAAAAGAGAGAGAGAAAGATAAGGATTGCATTAATTTATACGTACACAAAAAATCAGGATCCAACATGTGTCATTGTGGCCAGTGAAACGCTTCCGCTTTTCCATGAATTTTCATTCTCTTCTCTAGTGCTCATATCCTGTTCAAATTTCAACTTTTTGAACTACTTTACCAATGCGGTTACTGAAATCAGTATAATTTGCAGATGTGCAACGGACTTATAAATTTATTATTTGATTCTGCTACAAGTGGACATAAGGGACATAGGGGAATATCTGACACACTGTTATAGTTGAGATGGAAATTAATCAAATCACAAGTTTAGTAGGGAGAGTGGCTTCAAACTTCCAGCAGTAATTTGATAAAAACCTATATCTTAAAATTATTCGGCCTGACAATCCAATTTTTTTTAGTACATAATTAGTTACTAAACCAAGTGGAAAGGACTACTAGTATTGGAGCGAATTCTTAAGGAAAGAAACTCAAGTTCAAAAGATGAGAGGAAAACTATCACATGTCCAGCAAGCACAGTACTCTCATCCAATAAAAAAAAAGTGTTGTTGGTCAAGGCCTGAAGGTAAGCCATCCACCCGAGAGTAGATGCTAGAATACAAACTTATATCAAAATTCTATATTCTTAACACTGCATTTATGTTTTTATTTGGGGGGTTGGGCTGGGAGATGGAGTTGGTATTGGTTGCTTATTCTGTCTGAGTCCATATTCCCAGTGACCCTCATCTTGGGACTCTCTGAAGTGTGTGTTTTTGTCTCTTCATAACTTCACCACTTTATGCAAACATGTAAGAGATTTTCATACGGAATGAGAAGTAGATAAACTGATATCTAAAATCACCTCTGCACACTGATTTATAAGTACGACAATGAGAATAAAAATTCCAAAGATCTAAAAGGAAAGCAGCATACCAAAGTTGAAGCAAATTTGCCATCTAAAGGTACCCCGAAAGTTGTCCAAAAATGCCCAGTGCTCCCTATTTGGAATATATAAGTAGAACATGTAAGCAGACATATGACTCATCATCAAAACACAAATTCTTTCTTCTTCTTCTTTTTCTTTTGAAGTCAAACTTCCTCATACAACTCAACTCCCCAAAGAAGTTCTTAAATTAGCCAAGAGAATTAAAATGATAACCTAGCCAACAAAACTCACCCAAATGAGGAGAATGAGTATCCTTCATAAATGCGATTGCAGATAAGAAAGAATAGGTTGAAACTCCAGAATACAAAAGAGAAGTACTTTGTTCTAGCAATTATCTGCAACAAAAAAAAAGGCCAGTGATTTATAGTGAAACCCAAAATATTAAAATGTATCTTTGTCTTCAGAGAGGAGCAAGCACAACTACAAATTGTGTGCACATGAATCATAACTTAAAAATAAGTAAATCAATATTAACACCATGATATACGTTAGAATTTTTTTTTTATCGTAAGTGACTGTCTAAATTGCCCTTCACTTAGGATCTCAGAGTGCAAGAGGTTCAGCCCTTAAAAGAGCTCAGATGATCTAGTCAACAGATGATGACTGTACAGAACATCGAAAAACACATATTATGCTCTCACAATCCAACTTATGTCAAATTTGCAATCACATAAATTTCAGCTCCAAAAGTCAAAAAGAGTTTGATGATATATAGGGTGCAAAATATCAACAGCTAAGCCACATAAATATCAACTTTATATGTATTCAGAGCACATGCTTCTGCTCATGTTCTTATAAAATCTTATTAAAGTCCAACATCAGAAAAATATGATAATGCAATATAATTATAAAGTTCCAAATAATACTGAGAGCAGAAAAGTAAAAAATAGTATTCCAAATGTAGTCAAGTGCACCTTCACCAAAAGAAAATTTGCTGAAGCGATTGAGAGAATAAATATTATGCTGCCAGAAACAAATCGAGAAAGTCAGAGAAATTTCACCTCCTCAGAAGTATAACATCCAACTACTATTACAAATGTAACACATACCAAGCTCCATGCAGATACAATAGGTATGTCAAGGAAATCAAAAGCCAAACAATGGACATCCCTCTGGCTTTCAAATGAAAATATGCCCTTAACAACTGAGCGATTGTTGTGAATAATGCGAAAACCATGGTAAGAACAGGTAAATTTCCACGAAAGTTTCTCCATTGAGCATCAGAGACATCCTAGCAAAACAAAGGCAGTGTATCAGAAAGACATTATTCTTTTTACGTGTTTACACATTCGGTGATTCACGGTATGCGATACACATGAACATGAGACCTATTAAGAAGCAGCAAAAGCTGCAATGCTTTCCACACAATATTTCCAATCTAAGGCGTGCTTTGAGGTGTGAGTACAAATTAAGTAAAAGTAAGAGAGAGAGAGAGGGAGAGTACATTGAGACTTTGAGGTGTGAGCCAACCAGGACGCAATCCGAACAGTTGAGCATAATGATCTGGAGTATGATAAAAGGTCAGTTTCAACAGAAATTGAAAATTGAAGATGACGGAAGATATTGGTACCGCGAGAGAGTTGAAGCGATCGATGGATGATGAAGGCGTAGAAAGTAGCGGCGTAGAGAACCAGAAATGGCAGTTCTCTCATCTTACTACTAGTACTAGTACCAGTATTGCTACGTTTCAAATCCATAGCGATCTCTCAATGAAGTCACTCAGCATCCTCCTCTGAAAAGTGAAGCAACTAATTCCTCAGACCTCAGCGTCTTAAGCTCTCTGTGAGAGTCTCACCTGTTTCTGACGTAGAAAGAGTGTAGAATTTAATTTAACTCTCCTAAAACTTTTAGACTAAAACCCGATTATTTTTAGGGAAAATTCCATTTTCTAACTTCAAAACCATGTCTCACCTTTTAAACCCGACCAAATGTCGGTATATATAGAGTGGGTAGGGCTGGACGCGGCCCGGGCCAAGCCCAAAATTTCCAAAGCCCGACCCCCTCGGTCCGGTCCGAGCCGAGCCGAGCCGGGCTTTTTCCAAAATGAGGACCGTCCTGAGCCCGACGGGCCAAGTTGGGGTTTCGGGCTTTTTCTGGCCCAGGGATCCGAGAGCAGAGGTGAGTGACCGGCACGGGAGGGATCGGCGAAGAGGAGACTCAGGAGAGGAGGAACGGCTGCCGTGGCGAGGGAGGCGAGCGCGACCGTGACGGGGGAGCACGCCAACTGTGACGGGAGAGAGAGCGAACGGACTGTACGAGCGGGCTGTGTGGATCGGAGACCGAAGGAGATCGCGGTCGTCAGTGAAGAGAGGGGAGAGGAGGAGCTCGGGTTGTGCGGATCGGAGACCGGAGGAGACCGCGGTCGTCAGTGAACAGAGGGGAGAGGAGGAGGTCGGGCTGTGCGGATCGGAGATCAGAGGAGATCGCGGTCGTTAGGAGGAGCACGGGACTGTTGATGTGAGGCCGGAGCAAAAGACCGGTGTTTGGGTGTGGTGGCTGGACGCGGGGGGATGTTCTGGGGTTCTGCTGATGTGCGGGGTGGTTTGGGATGATTTGATCGAGGATGATAAGCTAAGAGCAAGTCCAATTGATATGTTATTTAGTAAGTGTCAAATTTGAATTTGACATGTGACTTGGCAAATTTGAATTGTTATTGTTTGACATTTTTTTGCTCCAATGGATGTGTCAAAATTTAAATATTATTATAATATAAATTAGGAGGAAGAGCTAAAAGAGATAATAGAGAAAATAATATAGTATATTACACAGTAGCACCCGACCAAATTTATAAACACAAATAACTCATTTTTAATAATTTTTAAACAAAAAAGGACATAAATCTGGCTCAAAATCAAATAGACCCAAAACTGATTGAATAATTGAGACTGGAATGCCTAAAATACCACTGATTTCGCTAAAATTACAATGCTGCCACTATACTAAGTGACAAGTTTCTCTCCTCCTTTTTAAGTTATTTCCGGCAATTTTAAATTTTCCGGCCAAGCCGTTGACAATTTAGAGAAGATTCAGACTACAAAATTGTTCCTTATCTTATGGGCTTTCATTTGAGTACAATGTTGCATATATTTTGAGAAACTTTGAAATTTCGAATTTCAACCACCACGAGGCACAATAGTAGATTAATAAAGTTGACAGTAGCAGCTTGCTTCAGGGTTGATAGTAGCAGCTTGCTTCAGGGTTGACAGTAGCAGTAATTTTTAAGGTCGGCAACGACATCTAAGTTCATGGTCAACAGTAGCATCTAGTCAATCTATCGACAGTAGCATATAGTTTATCTATCGACAGTAGTATTTAGTTTCTCTATCGATAGTAGCAACTAGTTTCTCTATTCACAGTAACAGTTAGCTTATCTATCCACAGTAGCAACCTTATGATTGGTAAAGTTGTAAGAAGGTGACTAAAGACATATATAAATAGTAACAGTAGCAGTAGCAGGGATGAAAACAATAGTATCAAAAACTTATCAGTCTCATTCGCAGTCGCTAGTAGCAGCCATGCCACTTTCCAAACAACAGTAGCAGACTAGCAGTAACTTCCTAGTCAGTAGTAGCAACGTCTTCCCAATCAGCAGTAGCAGAATCTTCACATTCAACAGTAGCAACGACTTCCCAATCGACAGTAGCAGCTATATAGTCAGCAGTAGCAGAATTTCCCAATCAACAGTAGCAACGACTTCCTAATTGATAGTAGCAGCTATATTGTCGACAGTAGCAGTTACATTTACTATCAACAATAGCAGCTACATTCACGATCAACAGTAGCAGTTAGATTTGCAACAGCCAGTAGTAGCTAACTTTGCAATAGACAGTAGCAGCTAATTTTGTAATAGACAGTAGCAGCTAGATTTGCAATTGACAGTAGCAGTTAGCTTTGCAATAGACAGTAGCAGTTAGCTTTGCAATAGACAGTAGCAGCTACATTCACGATCAACAGTAGCAGTTAGATTTGCAATAGACAGTAGCAGCTAATTTTGTAATAGACAGTAGCAGCTAGCTTTGCAATAGACAGTAGCAGTTAGATTTGCAATATACAGTAACAGCTAGTTTTGCAATAGACAGTAGCAGCTAGATTTGTAATAGACAGTAGCAGCTAGTTTTGTGATAGACAGTAGCAGCTAATTTTGTAATAGACAATAGCAGCAATTAGGACTAAATGCATGCTTGTAAATATTAAGGACAAAAGAGTAAATTAGTTAATAACATGTGGCAGCTTGTTATGCACATAGTATTTATTTGTAAATTTTTGTCATGATTTGTTCAATTAAATATGTATGTGATTTATTTGTTAAACAAATTATTGTCATGCACTTTTTTGTAGTTTGTTAAAAATAATAAGTGACATAAAGGAGAGAGAAAATAATGATAAAATAATAAGTGACATTAGCCTTGGTTCATGTCAAATTTGACATGAAGGGACTCTATGTCAAATCTACATCAGCTTTGACTAATTGGTTGGAAATGATTTTTTGATCTTTTATTACCGTTTTTGCTGAGATGGCAAAAATGACATATCCATTGGACTTGCTCTAAGGATTCACTCGGATCGGACCGAGAAACAAAACAGTATATATACATGAGTTTCGGGCCGGGCCGGGCTTTCGGTCCCAAGAAAAACAGGGAGCTCGAAATCTATAATTTCGGGCCGGTCCTTAAAAAAAGTAGGCTCGGCTCGGACCGAGATTTTTTCGGGTTTTCGGGTCGGAATTTCGGTCAAACCCAATTTAACTGAATTATTGAGTTTTATATTAGTTACCGACAAATGTATCCATGCATGATAATTCAGTAAAGCAGTTGTAATAACCCGATTTTATTCGTGTTAATTATATAAATTTTCTCGTAATTATTCGAAGCATGATTTACGAGTATTGGAATTTCGTACGCTTTTATTTAGTTGTCACGCGACGTCGGAAGTGTGTCCGAAAGTTAAATTCGAAAAACGTTTTAAGTTTTAATGGGGGAAAAGTTGACTTTATGATCTGATGTAATTTTTGAAAAGTTTCCTTCACGAAAGTTGTAGAGAGCGACGATACGAGTTCGTGGACACATGGCACGCGTGAAACGAACGTCGTATGAAGAAGTTACGACATGTTGAAGTTATTTACTGTTTCAGAAAAAATAACTATAAAAACGGGAAATTTTTCTGGAAAGTGGGATAATTTCTCATTTGTCCGTTTACCATTTACTGTAAATTTTTACTGTAGCTTTTACTGTTCATCTTCATCTCTCCCCGATCTTGTTTTCTCCTCCGCCGATCTCCGCCGTCCGGCCACCACTACCTAAGCTCCACCCAGCAATCGACACGTCTTGGCCTCCTTTCCATTTCTAACTGACAATCGGCCCGGGGGAGCAACCTTGTGCGGCGCAGCAAGCTCGAGAAGTCCGACCACCGTGCGCGATGGCGCTCCAGGTATCGGCGGACCGTGCGCCACCCATCGATTGGCTCGGTTTCTTCTTGCAGTCCTCTTTGTGCTAGTGGTTTCCGCCGAATCGAGCTCTCAAACACGGATTGAAATCGTGTTCTTCCCGACCCGATTCCACTATTCGACCCTGATCCGACCCGACCTAACCCGACCCAGTTCGACCCGGCCCTGCCCACGTTGTCCGACCCGCTTTGACCATTGACTGCGTTGAACGTTGAGCAAACGATGACCATCCGTTGACCGTTGACCCGATCCCGGAACTGCAGCGATTCAATCCGACGCGATCCTGCAACGATCCGACTCGACCCTGAACGGATATTTACCATTTTTGGTAAATTAAGGTGAGTAACCTCACTGTATTAATATTAAATACAAGTTTAATTTTAATATAATTATTGTTATATGCAAAATGATTTACGAGAAATATATGTGTTGATTGATGTGGAAGTGTGAAATATATGTATATATTGAAGAGTGTTCTAGGATAAAAGAATGATAGGAAAACTCTGTCTTTATTGATTAATAAGGAGACCTTATATAGGCATTACATCAAGTATCCCTGGTAATCAGGGATTTCCTATCTAATAAAGAATCTAGACTACTAGTCTAATTAGGACAAGAGACACCATGGAAGTTACGGAATTAACCTTCCTTGAACACTCCCCCTTGTGTCGCGTCCTCAATGGTGCATGAACTGTTGTCTCGTTAAAACCTTGCCAGTAAACAAAAAACCTCTTGGGCAAAAATAAAAGCATGGTTGAAGGAAAAAGAGTACAACGCACCAACTACAAATGTATGAGACATGCATAACTAGACTCCCCCTGAAGTCTAGATAAGAACTCCCCCTGATAATCAGTCAGTCTTCGAGTTCGGATAAGCGACACATACCAATGCGCTTTACATGCTTTACAAATGTAGATTTGGGTAGAGACTTGGTGAACAGATCAGTTGCATTATCTTCTGAGCTGACTTGCTTCACTTGGATATTCAAAGTCTCTTACTGCTGCTGATTGTAGAAGAACTTAAGCGAAATATGTTTAGTGTTGTCACCCTTGATGTATTTCACCTACATCTGCTCAATGCAAGCTGCATTATCTTCAAATATGCAAGT
This sequence comes from Potentilla sterilis, assembly GCA_963682095.1. NCBI lineage: Eukaryota > Viridiplantae > Streptophyta > Magnoliopsida > Rosales > Rosaceae > Potentilla > Potentilla sterilis. The sequence goes on from OY821764.1 coordinate 23,842,258, forward strand.
TGGTCTCATCGTAATAGACTCAAGTCCACTAGACTCTCGAATGTGAGATATAACTGAGCGAAGCCAAACACACTTTTTGACAGCTTCATGTAGTGCAATGATCTCAGCATGGTTCGAGGAGGTAGCAACAAGGGTTTGCTTGGTTGATCTCCAAGATATCGCCGTATTCCCAATGGTGAAAACATAACCAGTCTGGGAACATCCTTTGTGCGGATCTGACAAATATCCAGCATCAGCAAATCCTACCATCACATCATTCGGTGTTTCTAAGTAGGAGGGGGTAGTGCCAAAACCATACCGAGACCACGACTTGGCATCCTCGGGTCCGGATACGTTGGCGGATACGGCGGCAGTACGGCTGGAGGCCGAGCCGAGGCCGGATGCTGCTACAGGGCAGGGTGCTGCCGAACCGAGGCCGGTCTTGGCAGTTGACCGGTGGTGATCCGAGCCACGGTTTGTGCCACTGGATGCAAGGGATCAGCTAGGTGCCGAATCCTGATGAGTGTATCGATAGTAAAAGCCCATGTCAAGGGTCCCTTTCAGGTATCAGAAGATGTTCTTGATTCCAACCCAATGACGTTGTGTTAGCGCAGCTAAATCTAGCTAACAAGTTCACCGAGAAAGCAATGTCTGATCTAGTACACTGAGCTAGGTATAACAAAGCTCCAATTACACTAAGATATGGATATTCAGCTCCCAAGACCTCTTCGTCATCTTCTTTTGGACGGAAGGGATCTTTATTGATATGCAGACTTCTAACGACCATGGGATTGCCTGTAGGATGCATAACTTTATCCATGTTAAATCGCCTGAGCATCTTTCAGACATATGCAGATTGGTGTACAAAGATTCCACCACTTCAGTGCTCTAATTCTAGGCCTAGGAAAAACCGAGTCATTCCCAGATCTTTCATCTCGAATTCAGATTTCAAGTAGGTCGCGGTCTCATTGATCTCATCTAGAGTTCCAATGATGTTCATATCGTCAACATAAACGGCGACTATGGAAAATCCTGAACTTTTTCTCTATATGGCGTTGGTTGAATCCTAACACACATGCCTACCTATGGTTAAAATTTAGTAGCATTTGGTGTCCCAGAACTTAGTGAAACGTTTTAGGAAGCATACATGCATGTTACATTTTGTAACGGAATGCATCTTGTTAACGTATAAATGTTAACGATCAATACCCTTTACCGTCCACATACTTTATGTGCCATATTGCGCTACCACAAGTGCTCAATGATGGATTATTTTATTATGAATAACGTCTTTGAATAAGACATAAGCTTCCACCTATAGTCCGCTATATAGAAACCTTAACAGGCGATTTCGTTTATGTCACTTTTTGATGAGCCAGTCTCCCCATCGTTAGGGGGAGAGAAGAACAAGTTTGTTCAAGTAGAACGACTTGGCATTGTCGTGGTTTGTCCCCACTGTGCCTCATCATGTTCCCAAAGTCCCATAAACCAAAGTGACGAGATTTGATATATATGCTGCAAAGAGCAAACTATTGGTTTTTCAAAGAAAATATCGAAATACTACTCTTATTTCAAACATGCCTGTAAGGATTGATGTCCGAATAAATGGACATATTGTCACTCGTAGATGGTGACATGGTAACTCCACAAAAGTGGTAGATGGTGTCACTAGGCCGTGACTCTCACAAGAAGTGTAGAGAGGGCACTTAGTTCGATATACACTCACTGAATGCGAGTATGGCACAACTTGATCCTTCGATCAATGACAACTCATTCGTCTCATGGATTTTCTGGATTATGGTCATCATTGGGGGACGCCTCAATGAGAAGCCAATCCATATAGAGATCTCTACAAATGTGAATTACACTAGTGTACATGAGAACGTAGTTTATGAGCTAGATATCGAACACACTCACTTCGATGAAGCAAATACCAACGTTGTGAATTGGCATACACAGAAAGATATGAGATCCAGTTTAAACAAAGAGATAGGTCATTGGTTAGGTGATGCCGACACCGCAAGTGTAAACCCTATCGATAATCTTTGATGGAAAGCGTAGTGAGAAAAAGAGTCTAGACTCACCTTGTGGTGCAAGGTCTCTCACAAACGCCCTGGAATCGACTACGATGACATTTGCTCTCATAATGAAGTCATATCACACTCCACTACCTTGTCAGTTGGGTAGTTCTAAAAAACTGAACATGCAACTTATGAATCATCTCTATTGGAACTAAGTAAAGAGATGTACATAAATATCATGAACGGATCAGTTTTCACCCAAGTCAAGTGAGCAAAAACCTCGAAGTGCGTATGCTATCAGATTAGGATGTTAACTATAAATGTTTATTTTGTTAATATTTTAATTATTAGTGTAATTATTTTATAATTATTACACTAATATTTTTTGATGCATTTTTCTAATATTTTATTATTTGTTTGAAGGAACGGTCTCGGATAAACTCTGCGAACCGCCGCCGTAACACAACCCCCCATCATGGTGGTTCTAGGCCATTTTCACAATATCAGGAGGAGGCGCTTAGAGATCATCTTTTAAGCAACCCGTACGTAGAGATGTTCAAGAAGGCTTATCCATTAGCGACAGAAGAACTTGTAAGTCGTTGATTATGATTTAAAAAATTTAATTATTAATTTTACTTAATTATATATTTGTTAGAATATTAATTATTTTGTTTTTCCCGTTCAATTAGGAGAGGGTGAACCGGGCCGAAGAAGAAGTGTTGCAGACAGTAGTTCGGGAGACACAACCGAACATTTCAGAGGAAGATCTGCAAGAAGCCCTGAGCCAGGTCGACCGATCGAATGTCCAAACTGCAGTGAGGATATTCGACGCAGCCTTCCCAAAGCGGTCAAACGACTACTACTGCCGGGGTTTGGGAAGTTCTGGAATAAGGGTTCTGAAGACCACTAAAGGAGTTCAAAAGAGGGGAGGCGGGGACACCCAACAGATGAAGGGGGAAATGCATAGATTGGCAGAAGAAAATGCAAGATTGGCGGCCCAGTTCCAGAGATCACAGGAGCAACAACCCAGAACACAGCAGTATCAGATGGAAATGGAGCGTTGACATGCTGAATGCGAGAGAATTCGGCGACAGAACTACGCCGGCCAACAAAACTGGTGGTATGCTATGTTCGCGGCACAACAACAAGGCCTTGAACCTCCGCCCCTGTTTGAGCCGTTAGATGAACCTCGAATGCCGAGAGCTCCCTAGTTCATTCAGCAGGATGACGAGCATGATGGACAGCAGGATGGTGGCCAGGATTAGGGTTTAGGGTTTAGGGATGGAACAAATTAAATAATTAATGAAAAACATGTTTCTTGTTGGATTGTCATTGTGAATTGTAGGTTGCTTGGAATGGTAATTTAGAAATTAATTTAATTTTTTTCCCAAAATGTAAGAACAGCCGACAATATTGACATTATTTCGTTGGCTATAACTGCTATAGCCGATGATTTTTACCAAATTTCGTCGACTATAACTGTTATAACCGACGAAAATGACATTATTTCGTCGGTGGTCTATGTTAAATAGTGACGGTTTCGTCGGCTATAACTAATTAATGCCTCTTAAAATATTAATATATTCCGACGAAATCTGCATGTCATCGGCTATATTTCAGAACAAATAACCGACGAAACAAAAGAGATCGTCGGCTATATTTTACGATATCGTCGGCCATATGTGAAAATATCTGACGAATTTCGTCGGGCATTATGTCAAGGTTTGGTCGACGAAATGTATTTTCGTCGGTGATAATGGCCGACGATTTCGTTATTTCGTCGGGCATATGTGAAAATGGCCGACGATTTCGTTATTGTCGTCGGGTTTCGTTATTACCGACGCCGTTTTATCAACGAATAATAGCCGATGGAATTTTCGTCGATAGAAGGAATACCCGACGAAAATTTTGAATAGTAGACGAAATTTTTTTCGTCGGCTATTCTGTCCGATCTGGTAGTGTTACTAAAATGATAGTTAGTAAGATAGTTCGTAAGATAGTTACTAAAATGATAGTTAGTAACATAGTTGGTAAGATTGTTACTTAAACGATAGTTACTTAGATAGTTAGTAAGAAAGTTACTAAAATGATAGTTACTTAGATAGTTAGTTGGATAGTTCGATAGCTACATGTGATAGTTACTTGGATAGTTCCATATTTACTTGCATAGTTACTGGAATAGTTCTTTGTCGATTGCAATCAGTTTGCAATTATAAAATTCTTAGATTGAAGATCGAAAATCATAAACTCATATATTTTGAGTCTTCTTTCGGTTTTGGTTTTGAATAAGGTAATATAAAAAAAATAAAAATAATAAGAAAACACATAAGGGCATTTGAGGAAGTTGAAAAATGGTTAACAATCAATTTAGATGAAATTGACTAATTGGTAGAAAATTAAGACCATAAAGAGTGATCGATTGAAATTAAAAGCTTGATGACTAAACTATCGAGACACTATAACTATAAAGAGTGACCAGTAATTTGTTCATATATATTTCATCGGTGGCCATTCAACAATATATTTGCCTTGTGAAAAGCTTAGAAGATTTGGTACATCCCACTGCAAAAATTAATACAGTTAGCGTTCCATAGTTATATGTGATAGTTACTTGGATAGTTCCATAGTTACTTTCATAGTTACTGGGATAGCTACTTCGATAGTTAGTTTGACAGTTCCATAGTTACCTGTGATAGTTATTGGGATAGTTATTAGGATAGTTACTTTGATAGTTCCATAGCTAGTTGCATAGTTACTGAGATAGTTACTTGGATAGTTACCTGAATAGTTACTTGGATAGTTCCATAGTTACTTGCATAGTTAATGAGAGAGTTACTTGGATAGTTACTTGTATAGTTATTGGGATAGTAACTACCTTAGTAACTATCTTAGTAACTATCATTTTTGTAACTATATGTGTAACTACCTTAGTAACTATCTTAGTAACTATCATCTGAGTAAACTATTTTGTGTAACTACGTTAGTAACTATCTTAGTGACTATCATTTTTGTAACTATCATCTGAGTATCTATTCTGTGTAACTATGTTATTAACTATCTTAGTAACTATCATCTGAGTAAACTATTCTGTGTAACTATATTAGTAACTATCTTAGTAACTATCAATTTTGTAACTATCTGTGTAACTACCTTAGTAACTGTCAATTTTGTAACTATCTGTTTAATCAGTAAGATAGTTACTATAGTTACTTAGATAGTTAGTAATATAGTTACAGAAAATGTTACTTTGATATTTACACTGTCGTGGTGCGGTGCAGTGGCACGCTGCATTGTGTGGTGCATTTTTCATTCTTGGTTAAGTTGTTTTCGATTTTTAAGCTCTTGCTTTTCTGTCCTGTATTTTTTTTTTTTTTTTTCAGAATTACTGTAATAGCTACTTGGATAGTTCTCAGCTTTTGAACAAACAAGAACTGTTACTTTCGTAGTTACTAGCATAGTTAGTCAGATAGTTACTAAGATGATAGTTTCTTAGATAGTTAGTAAGATAGTTACTTGTATTATATCGAATACCACTAACCACAAATCTTAAAAGTTCAAATTTACAGCAACACTAATGAAGGAACAAGGTGGACCAGAAAACAAAAACTAGAACAAACTGAACATGATCTCAAAGACCAATATAGCAAGATGATTGTAGAGTAGTAATGGAAAACTAGAACAAACTGAACATGATCTCAAAGACCAATATAGCAAGATGATTGTAGAGTACTGCTCAATTACTATTGAGAACCTTGAAGAAGTCCATCTTCAAAACTGAGAAGCTACATCGCGAACAACACCAATTAATGGCATCCACGTTCCATGACTTCCACAAACTTACCAAACTGTTCCCTATAGCTACTGTGGATTGATCAACTTGTACACAACATAATAGATTACCCATGATCTCTTGACTATGATACCTTTAAAAAATACGCATAAAATCAGTTTCATAAATAGAAAACTTGGTGGGCATGAAATAAAACTAAGCTTCCATCTATATTCAATAGTTAATCAGAGATAGATTTACATAGGTTAATTATCTTATGCATATTATAAACAAGTCCAATGCCAAATAGTATAGAATTTCGTATTATGAACCTCAAGGACATGCTTGAAAGAGCTAACAACAAAACAGCTAATTCACATAACTCAATGCCCATTCCAAGAACCCACCAAACCCAAAGTTCAATTCACTCAAGCCAATTGTGCGTGTGTGTCACAGAGAGAGAAAGAGTGGGTGAGATCTTTCACTCATGTGTGAAGCAAAACATTCAATTGGCAAAATATTCACAGCCTGTAACACATTCAAGAGCGAAAGAAAATCCTTATAATCAATTTAGCAAACACCTTATAATCTATGTTTATACTTGACAGTGTCATCAACAATGTACACCACCACCTACTCATCTCAGCATAACAAATACAGAAGAGGTAAACAAATCAAGAAAGTAATTACATGTTCCATATCAGGAGTCTCATACATTTGTTTCTCTTCGCAATCATCTTTTGATGAGTTGTCAACACCTTCTTCAGGCACCAGAGGTTCAATTAATCCTACATTTTCATCAGAAAACAAAGAGTATATATCAGAAAGTAGAACATAGTGACTTGCTACATCAGGCTCCAGCTGGAGGAGATGATTAGCTGCAATTTCTCCAATCTCTACATTCTGGTGAAGTCGACAAGCAACAAGCACCAAGCAAGTCAACATGCATTTATAATCCAGTCAAATCAATCAAGTCAGCATGCTCTCATACAATTTCTAGATCACAAGTCAAAATAGTCAAGCATATATCCAATTCCACCTACAACCAACACCATCACATATCACCTAACCTAATTCAACACCAATCAAAACTTAATACAAGCAACGGATCCAATTCCAAGCCAGAAACAACACTAGAAATCCAGATCAACCACCACAACAACAATTGCCAGTAAAATTGAGAAGTAAAATTGTATAAAAATCAAACCCGTAGCTAAAAATTTGCAGAGAAAACAAAGCAGCTGGAAAGATAGAAATCGGTACCCGTTTATGGATTTGGTGACGGCGCTGAAAGTGGAGGCTATGGAGGCGAGGATGCCTCCTCCGCCGCCTTGGTTGGGATCATTGGGCGCCATCTCCGATTCAAAAACCCTAAGTCTCGTCTGAGTCGCTCTCAAGTCTTCACGCCTTTGCTGCTCCTCCTCGAGGTCGTCGGCCTTGGAAGACGACCACGGCGCGGCGGCGGTGTCACGCTCCTCCTCGATCATGAGCATTCTCACGGTGGAGAGAGAGAGAGAGAGAGAGAGAGAGAGAGAGAGAGAGAGAGAGAGAGAGAGAGAGAGAGAGTTGGATTTTAGAGAGAGGAAGAGAGGATTGGGGTTTTAATCTAAGAGGGAGCGGTCGGTGTTAGTTAGGTTTGAGTTTCCTTTTAATTAAAAGAAAAAAATAAAATATAAATAGGAGAATGGCACGGTTGTAATTTCTTGATATTTTAAGGGGAGAAGATTAGACATGTCCTTTTTTATTATCAGCACAAAGTTAAGGCCTTTTTTATAATTTTGAGCCTTCAAATGCCCTAAATTATAAAAAGCCAAAATATATATATATATATATATAGGGAAAATGGCTGGTTTGCTCACTAAAGTATGCCCCATTCTAAACTTTGCTCACTGAAGTTTGTCCAATATCACTTTGCTCACTATCGAATTACACTTGTATTCACTTTGATCACTCCGTCTAAATCAGACGTTAAAATTTTGCTTATGCCGTTAAAAAGAAGGGCACGTGCCACTCATGTGCAAATCTTGAGGACATTTTGGGAATTTCATGTGGAGCATAATGCAATTCATAAAACCTTTTTTCTCTTCTTATCCAATCCGTAAGTCACTAAGTCCCTCTCGCATTTCTTTACTCTCTTTCTTTTTGTTCGATTAGTTTTACCTCCATTGGTTACTGGGAAACTGGTTGGGATGAATGGATAAACCAATTGTGAACAGATCTAATTTGGCCTCTGTTTTTGGATTAGTTTAGTGTCTTGGTTTTGATCACTGTTGGATTACTGGGTTTGCAGTTCATATATAGGTTCTGTTTTCTCAAATACAGTGATTCTTGTGTCAGATTCTTGATCCTTTAAGCTCTTGTGTTGATTGATATATTGTTGTTTTGAATTTGCATGTGTTCTGGTTTCTGGGAGTGGCTTCTTGTTTGACATATTTGACTTTCTCAGCCATTGAAATAAGCAAAATTGAACTTTGAAAAGATTTTTGTTTTTGTCTTCAAGTTGGTTCATCTGGATTGGATTCAGAAATCTACAAGTTTTGCTCTCAACTTATTCTTTATTGGATTCACATCAATCCATCCACTCTTTGTATTATTCAATTTCTCTGAATAGTTGTTTCTCTGGGACTTGGTGTTTTGGATTTTGTAAATTTCAGCTGTGGAATTTGTTGGATTTGGTCTGTTGTGAAATCCAATTGATTGTCTCTCAGGAGAAATGGTTGCAGATGCCAAGGATTCTGCTGCGAAATTGGAGCTCCACAACATACCAGGAGGACCACAGGCATTTGAACTTGCAGTGAAATTTTGTTATGGTATGAATTTTGAGATCACAAGCGGAAATGTTGCCCATCTCCGCTGTGCTGCTGAATACTTAGAAATGTCTGAAGACTATAGGGATGAAAACCTTATAGAGCGAACTGAGATATACCTGAATGAGGTTGTCGTTCAGAGTCTTGAGAAGTCAGTGGAAGTCCTCAGCACTTGCCAAACACTACCTCCTATAGCCGAGGAGGTTGGAATTCCAAGCAGATGTGTGGAGGCTATTGCCACCAATGCCTGTAAGGAACAATTGATGTCGGGCTTGTCTATGTTAAATTGTGATGGTGAATCAGCTGAGCTCAAAAGTGGTTGTCTCGATTGGTGGGTTGAAGATCTATCATTGCTAAGGATCGAATACTACCAGAGGGTAGTTTTTGCTATGACAAGAACAGATGTTCGATCAGACAGCATTGTTGCATCTTTAATGCATTTTGCTCAAACATCCTTAAAGGGTATTGGAAAATTTCAAATTTGGAAAAAGCCAGATAGCTTACCAGAACATGACCAGAGGACTATTGTGGAAACCCTTATAAGCTTATTTCCATAAGAGAAAAGCTGTTCGGTGCCACTGAGTTTTATGTTTGGAATGCTGAGAATGTCAATCATGGTAGATGCTTCAATCACCTGCAGGCTGGAGATTGAGAGGAGGATTGCTTATAGGTTGGACATGGTTACACTAGACGATATTCTTATACCGTCCATTTATGCAGCGGGTTCACTGTATGATGTTGATACTGTTCATCGAATACTGGTGAACTTCCTGCAGCAGATTGAAGAAGAAGAAGATGAAGACTGTGGATATGGGAGTAAACTAATGAAATTCCCAAAATGTCCTTAAGATTTGCACATGAGTGGCACGTGCCCTTCTTTTTAACGGCATAAGCAAAATTTTAACGTCTGATTTAGACGGAGTGATCAAAGTGAATACAAGTGTAATTCGATAGTGAGCAAAGTGATATTGGACAAACTTCAGTGAGCAAAGTTTAGAATGGGGCATACTTTAGTGAGCAAAACAGCCATTTTCCCATATATATATATATATATATATATATATATATATATATATATATATATGGAAAAAAAAAACAACTTAGTAGCTAGCACTAATAATAGTGGGTGAACAAGATTGTTCAATTGTTTGCTGCATTCATTAGTTCATCAGGTGTTCAGTAGTCTCAGCCTCTTCGGTCCACTCAGAGGTAGGTTCACTCCAAGAGCATTTCCATTGCTTCATAAACCTTGTGCTTGTCCAAAAACTCATTCCAAATTCCACTTATTATGCAGTATCTGTTGAGAATATACATTCCACATGGGAAAATGAGACCTAATATGTGGATTTATAAGGGTTTGGGCCTACTCTTTTTATTGCCAATTGGTTTTGAATTGGAACCCAGACTATTTTATCAGTATCTCTTGTTAAAAGGTTGCATGTGGTGCATAGAATGTTGCTGCCGAGATATCTTTTAGTTGCAATGATGTTCAAGCCTAATATGGTTTGTTTCTGTACTCAACTAATCAAGATTAGTTATTTGAATAATTTGTGGTTTTTTCTATATATTAATTGGTAACTCTTTTTTCTCTTATATATATGTAACTTGTACTCATAGTTTTCAGGTTTTTGTTTGGTATGATTTTCCTGCTAGAATGGTGGAGTGTTCTTTTTTTTATTAATTTTTTCCCCTCTCAGCTTGCATTTTCAGATGTTACATATCTATTGGACGTCATTCGGAGAGGTAAGATATTTTTTTTTTGTGCAAATGGAGCTAAAGGGCCGAACAAAAACAAAGAAGGAAAAGACTAACCAGAGCTACTAGCTCTGAACTCCCTATTTCTTAGCATTCCAGAGATATCATCAAACATCGCTTCAGTCACCCGCGCAGGAGGATCATACATAACACAGATTCCCTTAGCATTGAGAGTGCTATGTTTAGCAAGAATATCAGCCATCATATTTCGCTCTCTATGGATATGATTCACTCGAATGAGTTGAAAAACATTCATCATACTCCTACAGTTCATGATTAAAGTCCCCAGAGGATGTAAGACAATGTTGTCACTATGAATGAGATTGATAAGCACTGCAGAGTCAGATTCAACCTCCAACCTTGAGATTAGTAAATTTAAGGCTCAAGCTTCAGCCTGAAGCAAGGGAGGTAAGATTCTTTTATACAAGCCTTGCACATTTCTCTCATAGAAGCCATTAAGCTCCTTCCAATATTGTGCTCTTGATAGGAGCACAATGTGCGACGATATTATATGCTTATGCCCTCGTTTATGCTTTGTTTAACCCTTATTTGTCTAAGATTGAGTCATAATGTAGTTAGTGTCAATTTTGGTAGAGTTTTGTGAAAAATGGTTAAGAATCCGAAAAATGACTAAGTTTGAGAAATCTGGAAAATAGTGTAAAATATGTCTTTTTCGTGATTTTGAGATGAATGAAACTATGATCTATACTTGTCCAAATTCTATGAAATTTGGCGTGCTTAATATTCATATGCTGAGGAATGATGTGTTAAAATTTCAGATCAATCGGAGTTCGGGAGGTCACCCAAATATTGGCTGCAAAAGGGCAGTCCGAACATTCCAATCCAGGGACTTCCAGGATTTTCCTGGGACTGTGTCCCAACTTCGAAAAATCATTCCCGTCGACTCACAAGGAGTTTGGTCGAACTGTTTTATGGGGAGATGGCTATATGTGTCTAGTTTATCTGAGACTTGGAATCGCATCAATCGGAGCTCCACGGATGGAGATATGCCGGAATTACTGCAACAAGGTCAAATCTGCCGATTCCAGGAACCTACTGCCCCCTTTTTGTGTTTTCTGTTTTTGATGGACCAAATGGTGTACAAATGCATATGTGAAGATGGTCCAAGCTTTATGAAGGGAAGAGGAAGACACTAGGCCATGGCATTGAAGAAAAATTTGAAGAAAGAAGTTCTCCTAGTCAAACTAGGAGAAGCTGCCGATTGAGGTTGTGTGCAACGCTGTGCTGCCGGCAATTTGAGACATTTTCGATGGACCAAGACACATCAAATGAAGTCCAAGATCATATAAGAAGTCCATGAAGATGTGAAGCCCAAGCCTTGAAGAAAAAAATTCAGAAAAGAAAACCTAATTGGATTAAGAAAGGAAGGTTGCAAAACCTTATTGCACTAGGTTTTCTGAACTCCTCTTTGCTTAAGGGACTGCCGGCAGCCTCTCTCCTTTTTCCTCTATATATACCCCCACTTTTCATTCAGAAAAATCATCTCATCTCTTGCAAAGCACTAGCCAAAACTCTACCAAATTTTCCTACCAAAGTTCTAACCCGAAACCCTAAAGCACATAGTCACCGATTCCACCTATTCCACCACCATTCACCACCGAACTCATACCTCACCTCAGCCACTGCCGATCCTCTTCCACCACACCAAGACGAAGCTCTCCAAGGTTTCTAAAGTGTGATCCATCCCTATGACTTGTGTTTTTAATTTCGGTTTAGTCACATATTGTTGTTATAAAAATACTTTGTTTCGTTTGGTTTTGTATGATGAACATGAGTTGCAATTTTCATTGAAGTTTATGTTATGACTTTTACAAACAATTGCATGCTTGAATCGTATGTTAGATTAGGGCAGTAACATGTTCTTGTATTTTTAGTTTTTATTCGATTAGTTCTTGAATTTGTGCATAAAAATCAATGTTTACATGATGCTAGGGCCTTAGTACTTGTGTAGATTGCGGTTTCAGTCAACTTAATAATTTGGAATTGAGTTAGGCAACGATCGAACTGAATTCTAGGTTGTTAAAATCAAGGTTATTAATTCATGAACTTGCATGTTGATAGGATGAGTGACGCCATACCTAAAGATATGTCTCCAATTTATAGACTCTTGTGCGTAATTACTCTTTGTGTTTGTCTTCGACGTTGAGTGTTTTCAAACATGATTAGTATAATTTTAGGATTCTACGTTGAGTGTTTTCTAAATATTTAAGAAAGAGCCTAGTGATTAGATGACCGTTGAGGCTCTAATTGAAATTGGAATTGAATAGAGTCTAAGAAACTTGAATTAAATTGCCGAGTCTTGCATGATTCTTGTGTGTAATTTGTGTGTTTTGTGTTATGTGATGCGTGAGAGATGATGATCAAACTTGTAAATATTAGATCTAGGATTTTATTTTCTGTTTTTTTTATTGTTGCCGAGCCTAGCAATAGGGCAGCTTGCTGCCGTACCATCCATATCCCCCCATTGTGACGTTTTCTTGTATATATGTGAATATGTTTGTGTCTAACAATTTCATATCTCAGGTACCCTTAATCCCCGGCCTAGAACGATCCCTACTTGCTTATACTACTAACGATCTTTTGTAGGGTTATTATTGCATGCGAGCTTCGACTCCCGTTCAGCTCTGAGCTTTCATGTCTTTGGTGGAAACTCTTGCTCATGTGATACGCATGCTGGTTAATACTTTTTGTCTAGGAGTTTCATTAGGCAAGTACATACATCTTAACACTAGTAAAATTAGTTAATACTTAATAGACATATATACTAGCTAGAAAAAGAGATAAAAAAATTTAACCATGTTTCAAATTAAAAATCATAGGCCCTGAAATTTTGGATTACCATAAACGAACAAAAATCAGGTACCAAATTGAAGTCAAATTAAAAATAATAGGCCCTGGCCCTGGCCTTGGCACTTGACCTAGAGGTCAGGTCGGATCTAGCAGGAACCGGGTCGAGCAGCGAATCCGGGTCGAGCAACTATTTCTAGATCGAACGGCGGTGATGCCGGAGGTTGCTCAAGCCGAAACGGATGGTGCTCGCCGGAGGAAGGCGGCGGAGGGGCAATGATAGTCGAGCTGGAGTCGTCCGATTTGGTGGAGGCGGCGATCCGGGTCGAGGTCGAGAGGCTTCGGATCAAGGTCACTGGGCGTCGGATCGAGAATGAAACCGACGTCGGTGTTGGCGTCGTTGGAGGTCGGCTTGGCTGGCGTCTTCGGCGCTAGTCGGGAAACCTGCAAAAGACTCAGCGAAAAAACTAGGTGGCTGACATCAATTACAATTATGGTTCACTAATTGAAACTCAGCGAAAAAAAAAATTACAATTATGGTTGTTGACAGTAGCTTCAGATGGGCTACAGCAGGCCCACAGACCCGCAGCTAGTGTACCAGGGGCCGGCCCGAGGCCCGGGACCGGATCACCAGCACCCGGCCTCGGGGTCCAGCAGTCTATCCTGCTACCAGGGGCCCGGGGACCGGGGGCGCCTGCCAGCCAAAGAGGTCACCAGAGCTGCCCTTTGGAGTGCAAACAGAAGAGAGCCAGTCGCACATCGAAGGGTGAGGCCAGACTTCACTCCCAGCCACCTATATAAAGGCCTCAACTACCCTCATTAATAGGTAACTGATCTCTCCTACCGCTTATATACGTGCTCAAGTTATATCTATTCCAACTATACTAACTTAGGCATCGGAGAGGAGAAGACCGGCCCGCCCGATATTCCCCTTAGTAAGCAGGTTTGCAGGAGATCATACGAGGATTCATCTGTCTCTACCAGGCCCCAGGGTTTGTGCAGAAACAATTGGCGCCATCTGTGGGAACGGTTTGATCCACGAGAAAAGTTGCGTTGCTCTACCGAAGAATAGAACCCGATCGATCCTTTGGAAAGCAGTTCGGAAGTCATGGAAGGAAGGAAGATAAAGGGTATCTTTGGTGCGGCTGGGCTTCTCAGAAAAGCTGGCTTCTGCTTATTTTTTAAAATAAGCGGCTGAAAAGCAAATTGGCTAAGTGTTTGGTAAACTGGCCTTTTTTTTTTGAGCTTTTAGTGGAAAAGACATTGGTAAAGTGTTTGGTAAACTGAAAGCTGGCTTGTGCTTTTTGTATGTAAATGACCAATTTAGACATGAAAGAAATTTTAAATTTAATTGATTGGTAATACCGATTAATTTGAAATTTTATGGCTGTTAATATATGCATTGAACTAGCCATCCGGTAGTACTGACTGAGGCGGGGATGTAACTGATGAGAGAGAATTAAGTAGTTAGCATTCATTTTTTGTCGGCTATATCTCTTTAACGTCGAAAAAAAAATACCAGAAATTCTTTGCCGGCAACATTTTTGTCGGCATAGAAAGGCCTTCCCCAGAAACTCTTTTTCCCGACAACCTCCTCGCCGGTAAAAGAAAGGCCAAGCAATCTGCCGACGAAACTTTGTCGGCAGAGAATGTTAATACTCAATTTGCTCTGGACACCCTTCCAACGTCGTTGATCGCCGCCGCCCCAAAACCGGCAATCCCAGCAGCATTGTCTCTGCAACCCGAAGACGCCGCCAATCCGAACCCCGTCCAGCCCAACCCAAAAACCTTCAAGTATCCATCCAATGCCACAATGAAAATCCAATGCCACCAGCCTTGATGAAGCGGAAGCGGACGAGGCGAGTGTGGGAGCAGAGGCGGCGGAAGGGGCGCTGGTTTTGACATCGAAGACCTGGATGAGGCCGAAGAGGTCGGCGGCTGCGAGGAGGAGGCTGTCGGAGTGGAAGGAGGCGGAGGAGATGACGTCGTTGAGGGAGGAGGTGGAGGAGGGGGAGAAGTGGGAGAGGGAGTTGTGGAGGGTGAAGGAGGTGGAGTGGGCGGCAGCGGCGAAGGAGTGAGGGGCGGTGGGGGAGAAGGTCATGGAGTTGACGGAGGGGAGGAGGTTTGGGGTGAAGAAGAAGAAGAAGAACCAGAAGAAGTGCAGGTTAGAGAGTGAGGGCAAGGGCAAGCCTGGTATTTTGAAAATTTCATTTAGGTACAGTGTTCCCGCTACAGTGGAGAAGCAGAAGCTGGCTTCCGGAAGCTGGGGTTCCCCTACTTCTGTTTTAAGGGAAAAAAGCCATAGCTTTTCTGAAAAGTTGGGTGAGCTGAGTTTTACCAAACACTTTTTGGGGCTGGGCTTATAAGCAGGTGAGCTAAAAAGCCCCCCCAAACGCACCCAAAAGCTGGTGCGGGAAGGTCGAAAGAGCGAATTCAGATCCCCGACCGGGCCCAAAACATAAAGGCTGAGGTCGGTGCGAGGTTCGCCCTTTCTCCCGACCGAGACAGAACTCACGGTCGCCAAGACTCAGAGAACTCCGATCAGTATGATGCGGGAGAGGAAATAAAAAAGATGAAGGCAGAAGTCGCGCGGTTGCGAGAAGAGTGCGATCAAGACCGGCTAAGGGCGGATGCCCGGTGCTAGGAATTGGAAGACGTGAACATCGCCTTAGTGGCGGCCCTGGAGAGAGGGGGCTAGCAAGGCACTTCTCGGGCGGCATCGCGGCCCGCAAGCAATGCTAACGAATTTCCGCACCTTGAGGTGGGACAGCCTACGGGAAGGAGAAAGACCGCGCATGTGCCCACACCTCTCTTTTCGGATGCTCTGAAAAACTCCGGCCCGGTTGAGCCCCCGTACCACGCGAGCCTGGCATCAAGCGAGCAGGACAGTTCCACCGCAAGGACGCTCGAGACGCTCTCCGCCTCAGTGTCGAACATAAAGGACCGCCTAGAGGCCAGCGAGAAGAAAGCGGGGCGACTGCGGGACAGTGTACGATTCAACAAGCGCACTGGACCTTTTCCGAGCAGGATTAGGGAATCAGGAAGACCCGGTAACCAAAGGCCCCTGAAACTGACGTACTCAGGAACGAGCTGCCCGTACCAACACCTGGACAGCTTTAAGTCGCAAACGGGCACAAGGGGCTATTCAGATGCCACGTGCTGCAACATATTCTAAGAGACGCTCTCGGGGGAGGCGTTGAGTTGGTTTTACGAGCTACCAACAAACTCAGTGGAAACTTTCGAGCAGCTGGCTGATAAGTTTGTGGGTCGGTTCGTCCTTAGAGCCAAGGCGGCCCAAACATCAACGATCCTTTTTGATTCCATGCAGACTGACCACGAACCGCTACGCGCTTTCGTTAACCGATGACATATCGCCACGGCCAGGGTCAGAAACTTAGATAAAAGGATCGCGGGGATGACATTCAAGCAGGGGTTAAAACCTGGGGAACTCTCGTACAACCTGCGAGTAAAGGAGCCGCTGGGGTACGATGAGTTGATGGCCGTGGCCGTCAGGCACGCCCAGGCGGAGCACGAGACGTATGGGGATAAGATACCCAAGCGGAGGTCGGATGACCCGCTACCGCCGTCTCCCGGTGAAAGCAAGACCGGGCGGCAAGATTGCAACCATACGCCTGCGGCTAGCAAGAAAGCCGAAGTACGGGAGGATTGGCGACCCCGACGGAGCGGTGACAACAGTTCACGGTCAGGGAGAAAACCACCACTTGTGCGACCGGCACAGCCCCTGGCAGCTGCGCCAGCGGGGCGACCACCGCGGGCTCTAGCCATTATGCCAGCAGAAAAACCCGAAGATCCAGCCCCTTGGAGTAGCAACCAAATACCCCAGAGGACGGTTGTGGACGGCCGAGTCCGTCCGGATGACCCGCAAAAGGACCGGCAGGCAGCCCAGCAAGTAGGGACCATAAGCACCCGAGCCCCCGGGGGGATCGAGGTGCACGGGAGTATAAACATGATACATGGTGGAGACCATATAGATCGACTCACCCGGAGCTCAAAGAAGCGGTGCTTAAGAGCGATCCGGGGAAAGGAGGTATATGCCTTTGGAGGAGGAAGCGGCCAGGCCGCTAAAACCGGATGGAACTCGGTTACTTTCTACGAGGAAGAAGAGCCGGAGGATCTGATTCAACAGCACAACGATCCCTTCCTCATTACGGTCCAAATAGACAACTGGATAACTAGCCGTATGCTGATCGATACCAGAGCTTCTGTCAACGTGATGTTCCGAGACACATACAAAGGGCTGCAGAGAGGAAAGAATAAGTTATCCCAGGATAACGAGCCACTGATAAGCTTCTCCGGTGAGGTGGTCCAGCCTTTGGGATCGGATTACCTACCGCTAATCTTCGGCGAGGGAGACAGGACAAAGAAGGAGTACCTGGAGTTCATCGTCGTGGACTGCCTGTCATCGTACAATGGCATAATCGGTCGGCCAGGGTTATGGAAGCTGAAAACATTTATAGCCGGCCATATGCTGATGCTGAAGATGCTTCACCAACCGGTGTCATTACCATACGCGGGGACCAGAGGATCGCTCACAATTATTATGCGGAGGCCCTGACCCATGGGAGGAAGCGGACCGAGGTCTTCACGGCCACTCAACGCGCCGGTGCCGGATCTGAGTATCGACCCCCGTGATGACACCGATTCTGACGACGACAAGCTAAAACACCCGTCGGCCGTGGAAGAAACCGAAACTGTCTCCATTTCGGAGGACCACCTGGAGCGAAAAGTGGTGATAGGGACGAAGCTCGCTCCGGCTGTCAGGCAAGAGCTCATCACCTTCCTCCGAGACAACAGTTCGGTCTTCGCATGGTCCTACGAGGACATGCCAGGCATATCCTCGGAGATAGCCGTCCATAGGCTAAATTCGTTGCCCAACGTTCCCCCGGTGAGGCAAAAAAGGAGGTCCTTCAGCCCGGCAAAGAATGAAGCGATCAAAGAAGAAGTACAGAAGCTAAGGGGGATAGGTTTCATCCGGGAAGTCCAGTATCCCCGGTGGCTTGCTAATGTGGTTATGGTACCAAAGAAGGGAACCGACCGGTGGCGTATGTGCGTGGATTTCACTAATCTAAACCGGGCGTGCCCGAAAGACAGCTTCCCGCTCCCCCGGATAGATCAGCTTATAGATTCCACGTCTGGCTTTAAGCTGCTCAGCTTGATGGACGCCTACGCCGGGTACAATCAGATAAGGATGAACCCGGACGACGAAGAACACACATCATTCACAACCGACCGAGGTACCTACTGTTATAAGAGGATGCCGTACGGTCTAAAGAATGCTGGAGCCACCTACCAGCGGATGGTGAATTGCATGCTGGAGCAAGAAATGGGTAAAACGGTGGAAGTATACGTAGATGACATGCTGGTCAAAAGCTTGACTGCAGGGGCCCACGTCCGAGATTTGGCGGTAGTCATCGGTAAGATGCTCAAATTTGGAATGCGCTTGAACCCGAAGAAGTGCATTTTTGGGATTTCAGAGGGCTTGTTCCTAGGCCACATCATCAGCCATCGAGGGATAGAAGCTAACCCGCTGAAGGTCTAGGCAATCCTAGACATGGAAACACCAGGGGAAAGAAACCAGGTCCAAATGCTGACCGGCCGGCTGGCCGCCCTGGCCAGATTCATCTCCCGCCTGACCGATAAGGGCGCCCCATTCTTCAAACTGCTCAAAGCACAACAGTCTAAGAAAATCCACTGGGCGACGGAGCATGAAGTGGCATTCCAGTCCATCAAGACATATATGTCTACAGTGCCTCTCCTATCCAAACCAATGTTGGGCGAGATGCTATACCTCTACATAGCTGCATCTGAAACGGCCGTCTCCGCGGCTCTCGTCAGGAAGGAAGGCACGCTCGATCTCCCGGTATATTATGCAGGGAAGGGACTTACCGGAGCCGAGGGCCGGTACCCCGACATAGAGAGATTGGCTCTGGCCCTGATTGTTAGTGCCAGAAAGGTCCGGCACTATTTCCAAGCTCATTCCATCACCCTCTATACCAATCACCCTTTGTGGCAGATCCTGCAAAAACCGGACACCAGCGGCAGGCTCGTACGGTGGGCAGTTGAATTGGGAGAGTTCGACATCACTTATGCTCCGCGAACGGCTATCAAGGGACAGGCAGCTGCGGATTTCATATGTGAACTCACCCCAATGGTGGCAGAAGCGCACCCCGGCCGGTACGAGGGCACCGAGGCAGTTCAGGCCGTAAATTAAAGATCGAATCCGGCCTCCCCAACGGTTGGAAACTTTACGTAGATGGCTCCGTAACAAGTAAGCGGAGGGGAGCCGGCGTCATACTAACCACGCCCGATGGCCAATCGTATGAGTATGCCCTACGGTTCCTCTTCAATACTTCCAATAACGCCGCTGAGTATGAGGTCCTCATAGCCGGTTTGCAACTAGCCAAGGAGATGGGAATCCCATCCCTGGACATATACAGCGACTCAAGCCTAGTGGTGAACTAGATGAACGGGCTGTTCGAAGTCAATGAACCCCAGTTAGCGTCCTACCAAGCTTTGGCCAAGGCCCTGATCGAGCCATTCCAGGGCGCCACGATCCAGCATATACCCCGAGAGGCAAATATTCATACAGACCCCCTTGCAAGATTGGCAACTGGAAACTACCCTCCGGAGTACCGAAGAGCTAAAATTGAAACCCTCCAGAAGCCGAGTATAAGCAAGACCATCTCCGAGATATTTGCGGTGGAAGAGGCACCATCGAGCTGGATGGATCCGATAGTTAGATACTTGGCTGACAAAACCAACCCCCAGGATGCGGTGGAGGCTAGGAGGCTACACCTCCGGTGCACCAGGTACAGCCTTCTCAACGGCAAGTTTTACCGAAGAGGGCACAGTTTCCCTCAGCTAAAGTGTGTGACTAAGGAGGCGGGAGAGGCTATCTTGCGAGAAATCCACGAGGGAGTGTGCGGTAATCACTCTGGTGCCCGGTCCTTGTCTCACAAGTCGCTCCTGGTGGGGTATTTTTGGTCAAACATGGCAGCAGCATCAAGAATAATATCAGGTGGCTGCCACAAGTGCCACATGTATGCCTCTACACCCCATGCCCCGGCAATCGCGTTATCAATTTTGTTAGCGCCATGGCCTTTCGCGCAATGGGGACTAGACATCATCGGCCCTTTCCCAATAGCTGTGGGACAATACAAATACGCCATTGTAGCTGTGGACTATCAGACTAAATGGGTCGAGGCGGAACCCCTGGTAAAGATCACCGAGGAGCGAGTAAGAAAGTTCCTATGGAAGAACATCTACTGCAGGTTCGGGGTACCGCAGACTATAGTCACGGATAATGGAACACAGTTCAATAATGCTGATCTTATCCAATACAAAGCCTCCATGGGGACCCGGATGTTGTTTGCCTCAGTGGCACACCCGCAGACCAACGGTCACGTGGAAGTGGTCAACAAGATTATCAAAACCCTCCTCAAGAAGAAGCTGGATGCCAAGAAGGGATGTTGGGCCGAGGAACTCCCCGCGGTGCTATGGGCCATCCGGACAACAGCAGCGGAGGCAACAGGAGAGACCCCGTTCTGCATGGCATTCGGGAGCGAAGCGGTACTCCCTGTAGAGACCAGTACGCCCAGCGGCAGGGTCGAGAACTATGACGCCGAAACAAACGCCGAAAGCGTACGGCTCAACCTGGATCTCATAGAGGAGCGGCGCGACCGGGCGCATATGCGGAACCAAACCTACAAGCAACGGGTCGCTCGGTACTATGACAGAAGGGTCCGGGAAAGGAAATTACAAGTGGGGGACTGGGTCATGAAGAAAGTTCAGAAAAAACCACTGGCCTTGGAGCCAACGCGGGAAGGGCCCTACCAAATCACCGCAGCTGCGGGTCCGGCAACATTCCACATCATAGACGCCGATGACATCTATTCCACCCGCCCGTGGAATATCCAGCACCTGCGGTTCTACCCTAAATGAAATCGGTCATAAAGGGACAATAATGTATTTGGCACCAATATTGCAATACATAGTTACTGCATCCAGAATAAACTACAGCTGGTTACAAGACATATACAAGGCACATATATATATATATATATATATATATATATATATATATATATATATATATATATATATATATATATATATATATATATATATATATATATGCAAGGCAAAAAACCGCTAGTCAGCGCCGCCGGAGCCCCCTGGCCCGCCAGCTTTGAGAGACTGCTCTTGCTCCACCATCTCAGTCAAGGCTACGTCAGCCTCCATCCGCTCAGCATCAAGCCACCCTTTCTCCCTCCACTCCAGATAAGCATCATTTATGCCCTTCGCACGGGAGTCCTCCAGCATCTCATCAAGCTCCACCGACTCCCGGAAGTCGTCGACAGCTTTATCAGCCACTTCAGCAAGCCGGGATTCCACGAGCTTCTCCCCTCCTTTGAAGACTGCTGTCATCTGGGTCTGCAGCTCCAAAACCTTTGCCTCCAGCTCCGCATTCCTCTCTTCCCGAGCTGTAGCCTGCCGATCGGCTTCCTCCCTCTCCTGCGCGAGCTCAGCAGCCAACCGGCCGGTTTCTTCTTTCTCCTGCGCGAGCTCAGTCTTCAGCCGACCAACCTCCTCTCTCTCCTGCGCAAGCTTGGCTTCAGCCAAGGACAGCTGCACAGTAAGCTCCTCCACTTGCTTCTCCAAAACCGCAGCCTCCCCTCTAGGCTCGGCGGCGTAAAGGCTATGAACCAGCTGGCAGAGGTACACAAAAGGAACATTAGCTCGTACCACAGAGGGGAAAGGAAGCGCAGAAAACACACTTACCCGAAGAGCCAATTCCACGGGCTTCGTCCTGCTCTCGCCCGGTCGACCAGTTCCAGGGCCCTCCCGATCAAGTCCCAATGTTTCAATGGTAGATGCCATGAACCTACCAAAACCACCACCACCGGAACTACGATCGGCTTCCGGCCCGTGACTCCTTCGGCCGTCGGTCTCCACGACCGGAACTAATGCCGACCCCCCACCAGCCGAGCTTGACGCCCCGGCATCAAACGTCCTCGCCCTCTTCGCCGGGGCTTCACCGTGATCGCTTCTGCGGTACCCAGTCATCTCCGCTGCCTCCCTCTCCCGCGGGGCCCGTACCCCATCGGCCGTGCTAGAGGTTCTCGACCCGGTCGGCCCACCGATCTTACTTCCCGGATAATGAGTGGGGCATTATCCTCACCGCCCGGCCGCCTGCCGTAGTGGGAGTCCAGAAACACGAGCAGCACAGGCCTGTTATGCACCGTGCACTCCAGGGTGACCGGGTCTACGACGGTTTTTGAGGCCATCTCTCCCATCTCCATCAACCTCTGGGCCACAAGCTCTTCATCCGGTTCGACGGTCTCCTCGCTCCGAACAGCGAGCCGGGGGGCATTAGCTGCAAACCGATAAACCGAGCGGTTAGAATAAAAGCGACCCTGCAAAACAACAGTGCTAGATACCTTACCAAGTTTTCTCCCCATCTCGCATATCTCCAGCACATCCCACCAGATGAAATTGTAGGAGCTTCGGCCCAGATTGTCCTAGCAAACAAAAAGCCGGGCTAACCGTTGCCTCTCCAAGTCGACCAGCCGGTATGACTGATCCCCGATCGATTGATAAGCCCCGGGCACCTGAAAGTTCCTCCAACTACGCTGCCACCTGCCACCGGGCAGCACAACCGACCTCCTCCATACATTCGAAACCGACGATGGCAGGTGAGTGATGGCAGGATCGAAGTCCCGCGCGGCAAATTTAACACAACAGCAGGCCTGGGCCTTCTTGCAGTAGGAAACCTTGTACAGCGCCCGGAACTCATTCACCATGGGCCAGTCCATATTGCTCAGACTGAATAGGCACCCGAGACCAAGCAACTGCCTCCACTGGTTGCTAGGAAGCTGGGTTGGGGAAAGATTTAACGAGCTCAGCATATACTGGACAAACTTCGGCAGCGGCAGAGATAGTCCCTGCCGAAATTGATCATCAAAAACTGCAACCCAACCCGGCTCCGGGTTGCAGGCCAGTTCCCCGGGATACAGGCCTCGAAGCTTAATGGAGGAGTCAATGTCCCACTTTGCCCGAAAGTCCCTTATCTCTCTTTCACTCAGGCTTCTAGTTGGCTCGTCACAGAAAATCACCCTGTCGCCATCCAGTAGCTCATACCTCATGGACCCGCGGCTTGCACCGGCAAGATACGCTGATCTCCCAGACGCCATAAAGCCTAAACAAAGGAATTTAGCTCTGTAGCAAGATAGCAACACAGACAGACAGCAGGCAAAGAGCAAGGAGTAGCAAGATACGGCATGAGGAGAGCCGAGGGGATGATAAATAGGGCAAGCATAAAATAAAGGCAACCCCAGCCGTGGATCCCCTCCATCTCAGACCGTTCCCTGCCGACACGTGTCCCAGCATCGATAAAGGATCCCATGCCATCATAACTGATGGGACTGATGGGCTCTCCCCTTCATTGCATGTCAGCCACTTGTCCCACCTACAAGCGGTAGTTAGGGGAGATAGGAGCGCAGAACGAGGCGTCCACTCCCCTCACTTCCCCAATAAGTCAACCTCGAACCAAGGAACAGCATCTCACCGGTTATGAAGCATCCAACCGGCTCCGCAGCATCTCACCGGTTATGAAACATCCAACCGGCTCCACAACATCTTACCGGTTATGAAGCATCCAACCGGAGTTATGAAGTATCCAACCGGCTCCGCAGCATCTCACCGGTTATGAAGCATCCAACCGGCTCCGCAGCATCTCACCGGTTATGTAGCATCCAACCGGCCAATCCAACTAGTCCCATGGCATTCCACCGGGCATGTGACATTCAACCGACTCCAAAGCATTCCACCGGTTTAGTCACTTTCCTTTGCCTACGGGCAGGAACGAGCCAGCAACAACTCAAGGCTTCCAAACGCATGGGCTTTATAAACCCGGGCGAGTTTACATCTAACACATGTACTCTTGTCCAGCAGGATAAAAACCCTGCATCACACTGAACTGTGATACATTTGGGGATAGATGGCGAGACTCGTTATCTCAACGCCACTCCACCGGACAGATTGTTTCTCTAATACAGAACAAGTCTCCCCGCAGGCTAGCACTCTCCGACTCGTACCGATTTGGCAGGAC
The DNA here is from genome assembly GCA_963682095.1 of Potentilla sterilis. Taxonomy (NCBI): domain Eukaryota; kingdom Viridiplantae; phylum Streptophyta; class Magnoliopsida; order Rosales; family Rosaceae; genus Potentilla; species Potentilla sterilis. Next base: position 23,866,528 of record OY821764.1, read on the forward strand.
GCCCGGTCGAGGTCTAGTACACAAGTTCATCCGGGGGACTCGTCTCGATATGGCAGAACGCCCGATCGAGGTCCCGTGAACTCCGACTCGTACCGATTTAGCAGAATGCCCGGTCGAGGTCTAGTACACAAGTTCATCCGGGGGACTCGTCTCGATATGGCAGAATGCCCGGTCGAGGTCCCGTGAACTCCGACTCGTACCGATTTGGCAGAACGCCCGGTCGAGGTCTAGTACACAAGTTCATCCGGGGGACTCGTCTCGATATGGCAGAACGCCCGGTCGAGGTCCCATGCACTCCGGCTCGTACCGATTTGGCAGAACGCCTGATCGAGGTCTAGTACACAAGTTCATCCGGGGGACTCGTCTCGACATGGCAGAACGCCCGGTCGAGGTCCCATGCACTCCGGCTCGTACGGATTTGGCAGAACGCCCGGTCGAGGTCTAGTATACAAGTTCATCCGGGGGACTCGTCTCGATATGGCAGAACGCCCGGTCGAGCAACCGTGAACTCCGGCTCGTACCGATTTGGCAGAACGCCCGGTCGAGGTCTAGTACACAAGTTCATCCGGGGGACTCGTCTCGATATGGCAGAACGCCCGGTCGAGGTCCCGTGAACTCTGACTCGTACCGATTTGGCAGAACGCCCGGTCGAGGTCTAGTACACAAGTTCATCCGGGGGACTCGTCTCGATATGGCAGAACACCCGGTCGAGGTCCCGTGAACTCCGACTCGTACCGATTTGGCAGAACGCCCGGTCGAGGTCTAGTATACAAGTTCATCCGGGGGACTCGTCTCGATATGGCAGAACGCTCGGTCGAGGTCCCATGCACTCCGGCTAGTACCGATTTGGCAGAATGCCCGGTCGAGGTCTAGTACACAAGTTCATCCGGGGGACTCGTCTCGATATGGCAGAACGCCCGGTCGAGGTCCCGTGAACTCCGACTCGTACCGATTTGGCAGAACGCCCGGTCAAGGTCTAGTACACAAGTTCATCTGGGGGACTCGTCTCGATATGGCAGAACGCCCGATCGAGGTCCCGTGAACTCCGACTCGTACCGATTTGGCAGAACGCCCGGTCGAGGTCCCATGCACTCCGGCTCGTACCGATATAGCACAACGCCCGGTCACGCCCAATCTTCAATGCGGACTTGGGGGACTGGGCACCGTTGGGTTGGTAACCTTGCGGGTCTGCGAGACAAGAGCAAGACAGATTAAGTCCCCATTCAAGATTGCACTTGACCGGGAACTTGAGGGACTTGTTGACAGTAGCTCCAGAGGGGCTACAGCAGGCCCACAGACCCGTAGCTAGTGTACCAGGGGCTGGCCCGAGGCCCGGGACTGGATCACCAGCACCCGGCCTCGGGGTCCAGCAGTCTATCCTGCTACCAGGGGCCCGGGGACCGGGGGCGCCTGCCTGCCAAAGAGGTCACCAGAGCTGCCCTTTGGAGTGCAAACAGAAGGGAGCCAGTCCCACATCGAAGGGTGAGGCCAGACTTCACTCCCAACCACCTATATAAAGGCCTCAACTACTCTCATTAATAGGTAACTGATCTCTCCTACCGCTTATATACGTGCTCAAGTTATATCTATTCCAACTATACTAACTTAGGCATCGGAGAGGAGAAGACCGGCTCGCCCGGTATTCCCCTTAGTAAGCAGGTTTGTAGGAGATCATACGAGGATTCATCTGTCTCTACCAGGCCCCAGGGTTTGTGCAGAAACAATGGTTCACTAATTGAAACTCAGCGAAAAAAATTACGTGTCTGATAACGTGTAACAGTAAAACTGAAATTAGGTCTACTCATTTCATTATGAAATCTCTTTATATAAAGTTGACGATTACAATAGAAACATCAATTACAATTATGGTGGTGATAATTATTGATTGAAACGTTATCTCTATTAATTAAGGCAATTTGCCTTATGGAACTGCCTTCCACCTCCTTCCTTCATTGCCCTTCTTTTATAATTTTCTATTAAAGCAAGATGTAATAAAACATGGATAGAAGAGTAAATTTACAAATTGGCAAAACAAAAGAAATTGGAAGAGAAATCCGCGCATGAGAAGCAGAGATAACACCAGTTTACCACGATCTACATTGTTGAGGAGAACTACCGGTGACTCCAAAGACGTGGGTTTTCATCGAAGTACAAATAGGTATATCAGTACTCCTGCCTCTTCGAATTTACAAAAAGATAAGAAAAGGAGGAGAAGATGTCACATCCCGAACCCAATTTAACTGAATTATGAGTATTGGAATTTCGTACGCTCAATTTTAACTGTCACGCGATGTCGGAAGTATATTCGGAGGTTAAAATTGAAAAATGTTTTAAGTTTATTGGGGGGGAAAATCGACTTTGTGATCTTTCGTTATTTTGGAAAAGTTTTCTTCACGAAAGTTGTGGAGCTCGACGATACGAGTTCGTGGACACGCGGCACACGTGAAACGGACATTGTGTGAAAAAGTTATGATCTGTTGAAATTATTTTACTATTTCAAAAAGTTACTATAAATAGGGGGGGGTATTTTCAGAAAAGGGTAACTTTCCATTTCGGGATTTTACGAATTACTGTAGCATTTTACTGTAGCTCTTCAGCTACTGTTCATCCCCTCTCTCCCCCGATTTACTGTTCACCCCGAAATTGCCCCGATCTCCGCCGTCCGGCCAAGGCGGCACGCGAGCCACCCCGCATTGGGCTCAGCTCCCTCTCCTCTTCCTATCGAGCCAAAGATCGACACCGGTGGAGCACGGAGGAGGGAGCGGCGGCGACTCGAAGATCGGCCACCGTGCGCGACGGCGATGCAGGCGACGCCCGGAGGTGCGCCACCCACCGATCGGCAGGGTTTTCTGCGGCGGTTCGATCTGGTGTGGTGGCGACGGCCACTTCAGGCCGAGGCGGCCGGATCAACGCCAAGAAGATTTGATCCCGATCGGGTCGATTCGACCCGTTTCTAGCAGTTTTGACCCGGCCCAGCTCGTTTCGACCCGGCCCGGCCCAGACTCATCCCGGCCCAGTCAACGTTGACCAGCGTTGACCGCTGACGGCTTTGACCGGCGTTGACCGGCGACGACCGGCGTTGACCGGATTCCAGAACTGCGGCGATTTGCTCTGATGCGATCCTCCGGCGGTCTGACACGATCTCGACTGGATATTTACCATTTCTGGTAAATTAAGGTGAGTAAATCTCCTGATATTACTATAAATTACGAGTATAAATGTGAGTATATTTATCGTTATATTTAGAATGCGTTATATGGAAAAATTGAGTATTTAGCGAGTAGAATTTATTAACAAAATTAGCGATCAAAGAATTGATCGAACTTTGTTCCCAGTGGGTGGGTGTTGGCGGTTTGGGAGCAAAGAAATTTTATTTTTGGTCTTGGGTTATTTAGGATCTGTTTCGGAAGTTTCCGAGGGGAATTTCCGGGACGGGTCCTCTCAGAAGAAGCGGAGCAAATTAAACCACAAAATCGCCATTGTTGCCGACCAACGCCAGGTTTAAATACCGGCGCTTACCCATTTAAGTCTTGCTGTTAAATTTTAATTTTAGTTTGTTTATTGCTCTGTTTTAACTTAAATTCGAGTTTTAGTTTGTTTGTTGCTCTTCTAACGTTTGTTTTTGAATTTTGGCAATACTTGCTATTGTAATAGCGTTCAGCAGGTTCGGGTTGAATTCAATCTCCCTTTTTTTGGTTAATTTTTGGAAATTAGGGTTTGAGTTTGGATTGGGATTAGTGATTTTGGGGGTGAATGAGGGTTGGGTGAGGTTTGACTGTTTGAGGTGGGGTACGGGCTATTTGGGTATCGGTAAAGTTATGGAATTGAGAATAATTGTGGTGCAGCTTGGATATTTAGGTAGTTTAGAGTTGTATTGGTTTGTGGTGTGAATTGTGTTACCATTGTTTAGAGATGGAGTTTTGATGGGATAAGAAGGTAGTTTAGGGTTGTTTAGTTTTGTTGTGTGAATTTTTATCATCTTTCTTCCCTACGTCCACCTTTTAATACTATTTGCATTGGGCAGATAGTAGTGATAGACATTATATAAGTTGTGTCCTACCGATCATATATATATGTCTAACCAATGTTAGTTGTAAGTTGCTGATCTCACCTCAGTTAAGCTTATATGTTGCTAAGATACTGTAAATAGGTTTTTCCCTTTGCAGACAAACGAAAAGTGAGAACTGATAATAGATTTCAAAGCTTAATTTGAAGTCGGCATCGATCTCCAGGCTCCAGCAACGATCAACAAGGCAGCAACTATAGTTTTGATGAGTTATGATTTAGTTTTAATGGAGTTTTACACTACTTTGCAACACATGGTGTAAGAAGGTATGTTGATTACCGTGGTCTTCATCTAGCCTATATATCAGTACATGTTGATCATTAGCAGTAAAATGAAAGTAAATACAAGGGCACACAAAACAGTCCATATTGAAATTATAACTACACATCCAACTTTTCTTTTCTTTTTCCATAATGATAATTGATTGATTAAGGTGTAAAAATTTATGATTCATTGATAAGTTGTTTGTTATCATTTTACTTTCAATTTAATGGTTACATTTGTCACTTACTGTCGGGTTTTGTTTGTGTTTTAGGCTCACAAACTGAATCTTCAGCAGTGCTATAAGGCTTAATCTCGGCTGTTGTAACATGTTAGATTTATACGTATCACCGTATCAAAGGTATTTTTTTTTTTAATCAAGATCAAAAGTTATTGACTAAACCTTTTTCTTCATGTTTCTGTAATTTGGTTTCCAAGGGATGAGATTAGGATCTCTGGATCGAAATTTGAAAAAGTGAAAACATGCATACTTGCTCTATTTTCATCATCAAATGTATCCAAAGCTATATCTCTGGCAAAGTAATATCGTTATGACATATTTGATGCTCCTTTTGTTCTGTTTTTTTTTTTTTGGTTTACAATTTTAATCAAAGTTTCAATCAAAGAAAGATTACTTGATTACTATTATGTATATCTAATGTTTGTCTTTAATCAGGTGATCATATTGACACATACACTATCTCTTTTCTTATGTTATTTTTATTTCATTGGAGTTAAGTTTGTGTACTTCTTTTGTTTTGCAGGAATGGTACGAGATAGGTGCCCTCACAAGAAGAAGAAGTTTCAAAAAGACAAATTAAGAATGTAATATGAGCTATGCTTAGTACATAGATTTTAATATAAAGACTAAGAAAAGAATAATTATTTTATATTTTTGTTATTTGACCGTTAAAGACATATAATGTTTATAATATTTCATATGTGTAATTGTTAGGTAATGTGTCACGCATAATCAGTTTGAGTATTAAGCGACATTGACATACACAAAACATAACATGAGAAACAATATACGCACACGCGAGCGCGGCCCTTCCGCATGTTATGATTGATACTAATTTCTTAATTTACTATTGCCTGTCATGTTGAAGAAGGCACATTAATTTATAGTATTTTCCTTAAAGCGGTGAAGAATGGAATACGAATAGTTGGAGGACGTGGTGGCGTGACGTTGTGTTCTGCGGTTAGAATATATTTTTGAATTCTGGTCTTGTTCTCCATTGCTTTTCTTTGTAATGGGTTTCTCGTAACAATTTTACAGCGACTACACTCAATCTCTTGCTTCGTTTAAGGTAACCCAAAAGCAAAACATTGCTGCTTTCTTCAACTGCAGAGAATCCCATTTACAGCCGTCTTCCTTCCTTGTCTCTCATTTAATCTTTTCTTTTCCTACCTGTATTTCATTCTCTCTCTCTCTGCACTTTTCTACTTGACTTGGGATTTGGCAATTTCTGTTCTCTGGTTTCGTTTTTGGGTGTGACTTCATTGTTGTTAATCTGTCATTCTCGACTGTCTGCCAATTCTGTGTTACATTTTCTGCTTTTTAAACCTCTCTCTATCCTGCTATGCAATACTGCTTCTCATTTTGGCCAAAAGGTTCATTCACTTTTTTATCTCCCCCTTCTGTGCTCCTCAGCATTTTTTTTTCCTCTTTTTTTACCTGATGAGACTTTGTTGATCTCTATGCAGCTAAAAAACAAAGCATTTGTTTCAGAAATGTATGCATAATTATTTTGTTCCCTTTTGAATTATGTTCCATTGCTTTTTCTAGAAACAGGGTTTCATTGTTATATGTATATTTTTTTTTTGAGAGTGCTTTGTTATATGTATTTATGTTTACTGACATGGGTAGTTGCTCCTGTATCATTTCTTTCTCAATTTGCTGAGGAAATAGAATTGAAGCGACATACATTTGGATTCCGGCAATTGTTTTGTCCTCACTTGTATCTTTTTAAATGACTAGGGATCATTTCTATACGGATGTTTGCGTTGTTTGGACTCTGTTAAGAGGTAATTTACAATCTCTCTTGGTTCTTAATTAGTTGGCGGACTCACCATTTCCTGCGTCTAGGATGCTGCATCTAATTTTTAATTGCTTGCTTTAACTGTCCTATTATGTTGAAATGGAGATTCCTTTCATTTTTTTGGGGTTAAAGTAAGACAATTATAGTACTTGTTATCTTTTCCCAATCCATGACTGTAATTTTCAGATTTCTGCTTAATTGAGAAGGCTTATTAATTTACAAGATCAAGCTGTAAGAGCTTTAAGAGTTCATGTAATACTACACTTTAATGCTTACAATTCTGAATTCTCCTATCAATTGACAGAGCATTCTTGAGATATTTCTTGCTGCTTGTACTTCATTGTCCTTTTTGTTTTCTCTTTGATATACATTTCAGTCTATATTGCAGATAGGAATTCGAAATAAATTTTAGTTCTACTGTTTGGTAGAGATTCAAACTTGAAATTTTATTTCTGGCCACTTAATAATTTTAGATTACTTTTGTTGTGATTTAAAGGATGGGGGATCATTTTGTTATGTTGGTGGATCGATTGACCACTGAAGCTTCCCTTGAAGATGCTACAGAGAGTAAATATCTTTTGCAGCACCCAACACAGACAGCTAACCACAATAATATGGATTCTTCCCATAAAAATGACATGAATACTCAGTCTGCTAGAAAATTGGTAGAATGTAGGATTTGCCACGATGAGGATGATGACTCAAACATGGAAGCACCGTGTTCATGCTGTGGTAGCTTGAAGGTTAGTGATATTTAATTCGATGCACTACCTTTTGTATTTGAAACTGCTGCTTGATATTGTCCGAATTACAATCCTTTGCTATTCATAGAGTCGCTTGCTTCTTCTTTTTCCTTTTTTTTTTTTTTCCTTTTCCCTCTAAATTTGTACTGATGATATAATATTCAAATATAGTAGTTGTGAGACTAACTAGTTCCAGTGCTATTTGTTTGATCTGACTACAACACGGTTTTTTTTTATCACATTTTGTTTCACAGCTGACTTGTGTATTTATTTTCTTCATTTGTTGTCTCCCAAAACTCTCACTCCCATGCCTTTGATTGCACTAATACTTTGCCATTGGAAATTTCAATATATTTTGCTTCTAATTTAGTCCAGTTATGTGTTTCTTATCTTTCAGTGCCCATGTTGTATGTCATACTTCATTAGTTGGGAACAATAAAACATGGAATTGTACTTAGAACTTTGGATCCTCTTATAAACCAAAGTTTTATCATGCATATTGTAATTTCTCGCAATAGATAATGCAAGTCGAGCATAATTTTGAACAGTGTTTCTGTTTGAGCTGTATGAGATGAAATTTACAAATGATAAAACTAGTTTACCTGGTCCTCACCAGTCATATCATCAACATATTTTATTGTCTAGGAGGAATTTCACCAAGCTATGGGGTTTGGTATATGAATTTTTATTATCGTCTGACCATTGCAGAGGCTTTCTCTCTGTTCAATACATAATGACTGAAGCTAGCTTTGGTTGGTTAATCCGATCAGTTCATCGTGGTTGGAAAAACTTTGTTTGGAAAACATTATCTGCAAGGCATGAGTGGGTGGAGATTTTCTGGGATAGAATCCATTTTTGGGCATATCATATTTTTTCTTAAGCATCTGAATCTGGGTCACTACCAGCAAAAACATCTCTTTATGGGCTTCTGTTCTGGGATTTCTCTTCCAGCTTGTTTCTTTTAACTATATTAGAGTGCTGCTGATTGAGGAAAGGTTTGTAGGTTTGATTGAGTAGGTGTTGAGCTTCCTCAATTAAGAATGTGTTGAATCGTTGAAAATATTGTCCCCTGCTGTTAACTTAAGCAATCCCAAGTGGCAAGAAGACATACTTAATCAAACCTAGTCAAAGTTAAAATAGCCAAATGAGAAAATACATATATAATAGTTAACTGGTTTCATGCCTGTTGAACGTTGGTGGATCTTCAAATGCACAAATGTATATTTCTTTTCCTAAAATGATATTACAATGGTTGTGGACTCTCTCTCTCTCTCTCTCTCTCTCTCTCTCTCTCTCTCTCACACACACACACATACACACACACACATTTATACATCCTCAAAATCTTGAGTTGTTGGTTTCATCTAAAAAAAATTGTTTTCATCGGAGTGAAGTTGCCACTTGCAAGTAGCACACATATATAATGTAATTTGTAACATTATAAGGAAGTCCAGAAACTGTGTTACTGAGCCTGTAATTTGGGACTGATCATTGTGGGTACAGTGTGCTACTGATATAGATAGTGTGAAGTATTCTTTGGGTTAAGTAGCTATTCAGTACAATTTCATGTTAGAGGGATTTAGCAGGAACAACTATTTTATTTCTTTTTCCTTTTCTCTGGCCATGCTCAAGGCACTAGCAAGTAACATCAGTGGCTTTTACAAGTTGCAGTGTAACTATTTTTGTTTTTGTCTTTGATTGACTGGTCACCGTTTTAGCAGTACGCTCACCGTAAGTGTGTTCAGAGATGGTGCAATGAGAAGGGTGATACAATATGTGAGATTTGCCACCAGGTATGCCACTGCATTCGTGTTTCCGAGTCAATTATGTTTATGGCCTCACTAAATATTCACTTTTTTTATTTTTGGTTGAATGTGAAATCCCAGCAATTCAAGCCAGATTATACGGCACCGCCTCCTCTATTTCATTATGGTGGTATTCCGATGGATTTTCGGTATCTTTCAACCTATTTTTCCATATTTTAAGTTTTTCTATTTTGATGCAACAGGCAGGACCTTCTGGAACTAACTAATTGAGAACCATTTTTTTATATTACAATATGGTTTTTTAATCTTAGGGGGAACTGGGAGATTTCTAGAAGAGACCTGCAGAATCCTCAATTCTTAGCAATGGTTACTACTGAGGATGAATACATGAATAACGACTTCGATGATGAATATTCAGCTCCCTCTCCGAGAAGCTTGCTAAGCTGCCGTATAGTTGCTATAACTGTAACACCTCTCTCTCTGGCACACACACACAAAGATGGATTTTGATTATCATAGGACCTGAAAATAAATCAAAATACATAAAAATGATGCCGAAATTGCTACATTTCATTCGAAAACCTCTTCAAAATTATATTTAAGAAAGCCATTGATGCATCCTATATTTGTTTGTTTCACCAGGACAGCTTGTGTCATATCTGTCAACTCATATCTGTCTGAATATAATATCCCGAAAAACTTGAAGTTGTTTTATATCTGCATGTATATTGTTTAGAAACAAGTGGAGTCTTGTGAAAGATTACTAAAGCTGTAGGAACAAACAGAAATTACCATAAAGGCAGAGAAAGAGCTGAAGAGGAAAGTAGGAAAAAGAAAATCCTACAGACATTGTATTATTAGATGATTCATGAGCTATGGCTGAACACTTTAAGCTGAGAAAGGTGGTTAAATTCTTGACCGTTTTGGCCCTGACGTCAGCTGTTACACACACACTTTGTCCACACTATCTAATAGACCTTTGACGAACTTTCCAAACTCGGGCGAATTTCTTGGTGTCTTGAATTTTAGCCGTAATCCAAACTAATGTTTTGAAATTGTCAACTATGTCTAGTAATTAACTGTTTCTTTTTTACTGATTTTACTGTACAGCATCATTTACTTATTTGATTATTTTCAGTTTTTGGTTATTCTGGTTTTACGCCATATGCTTCCAGTCTTAATTAGTGGAGCTGTAGAGTACTCATTGACACTGTTCACAGTGAGTTTGGCCAATTTTGATTCAGGTTTAAAAAATGAAATGCTGTTCAGGAATACGTAAACTGAAACATTCTAATATTTTCATAACACTGCAGTTACTGATGTTGAGAACAATTGGGATTCTCTTCCACATTTATATCTTGGGTAGAGCATTCGCTGCTGCTGTCCAACGTCGACGGCAACAACAGGTCAGTCCCCATAAGAACTTTGTTGTCTTGTTGTTAAATACTAAAAGCCTAAAATCATTCATGCCATTCAATGTTAGCAGTGTTTACATGGATGCTAATGTGTGTACTTGTAAAGTTGTAATGTTATCATATTATTAAAAAGGTGTGTACCATGCTGACATTGCTCATGTGTAATCCCTGCTTTTGATTCTTTGGTGTTCGTTTATTCCTACATGTATTAAGAATTGAACTTTTGATGTGTATATGCATTAGGACTCTCAAAACTCTCTGGGTGCATCAGATGAAGAAAACGACCTGGCGTATCCATCACGTTTAATTCAAATTCAATAGCTGATCTTTCACCTTCCGTGGAGGCTGAAAAGATATTTACAATCATGACGTGCAATAGGCATGCAGATGAAAACAGTGGATGAGACACATTGTCTCTGTTATATTGGGACAATGTGTTAGAAGCACCAAGCAAATCGTTTGGTTTTTATTACTGCATAGGGCATACATTCAGCAGTGTATAAAGGTGTATATACAACTACGAATTCGATGCAATGAAAGGGCATCTTACTGAAGAGCCACTTAGATCTTAATCAAAACAGGAACAGAAAAAATGGATTTTTTCTTTTTTTTCTGTTACATTGGAGAATAAATGAAGTTTGGATCTAGTCTAGTCAAAACTCAATTCTCAAAATCTCCATCACCACTTGAGTTAACCCCATGAGCTTTAGAACTCGGACATTTGAAATTCAAAACAAGATATAGAAGTAGACAAATATATAGAATGAAATAGAAAAAACAGCAACAACATGCTGCCAGAAGAGCAGTGCTGAAGCCTCCTTAACCGCATAACCCCTCAAGCTTGCAATTGCTCCGAACAAGATGGCACTTGGCATTGTGTACTGCAGCACAAGGACCAACCGGAACATTTGATCTCCGGCTATCAAAATATTCCATTTATCAGCCAAATGAATAACACCAATTCCAATCAAAGGAAGTATAAAAAGCCTTGCAATGATGATCCCAACTGTAGTTCGAGTTCCGAGATTGGATTCATTTGGTCCTTGAGCAAGCATTCCTCCAAGAACAAGCATAGCTGAAGGCACCATAGCCTCTGACAGAATTTCCAAGCTGTCTGTAAGGAAAGCCAGAACTGCATCGTCATCGTAGACAATTGATTTCAAAGTGGGAACCACCCCAATGATAATGGCCAAGAGGGAAGCAATTGTTGGGGGCTGAAGAATGTGATGAATTGGCGTCATCCCCACTACTGATCTTATCTTTCTGACCATTCTTGGCTCAGCCAAACACTTGGAACTGTAGTTGGATGTTCCCTCAGTTTCTTCAGTTAGGCCAGTTACATCTGGAATAGTTGAGACTGAAAGTCGAGCAGAGGAATTTCTAGGATTAAAAAGTCTTGCAATGAAGGGTGTCTTGCAGTGCTCAGTTTCTTTGTCTTCAATTCCAGGCCATTCAGCCTCAACTAGAAGTGGCCTACTGAGATGATTTTCATTTTCATAATTTGGATCAGAAGCAATTTCCTCGTATATCTCACCTTCATCTTCATCATCTTCTTCCTCAACAAGTAGACTTTGATCGCGTAATGGGGGTTCCATCATATGGTAAACAAGTGTGTAAACCAGAATAACAGAAACCCATTGGGAAAATGATACATATGACACACCATAATCGTGACAATCAGAACCAAAAGGGTTGTCATCACTCTGACAAATAGAGGTAACAATTGCAAGGGGCAGATTACCTGTGTTTCCAAACGCAGTCATGATTATGGTGAATCGAAAGTAGTCGCGGGGAGGCCTACAGATTAGTGCCACCAGCAACCCCAACACGCAGCCAATGGCGGTACTTAGAACAACATTTACTGGAATGAACCACCAGAGAAGTAAGTTTTTGAGAGTGATTGTTGGACCAAGATAAGTGAAGATCAAGCAGGGCAAGAAGATAACAAAGACCAGCTTGCTTAGAAAAGTGAAAGTAGCTTTGGGGACTAGTTGGTATTTAGGGTGGGCAAGAACTAAGCCAAACAGTCCCATAGACAGGAACATCAATATAGGCACCACTGCACTTAGCACTTCTCCTTTCAGAGTTCCTTGCAATGAAGCAACTATGTTCTCCATGATCAACATCCAGAATCAGAACCTGTAAATTCAGAAGTCACTACAATCAAGAATGAACTTCCACTGCAGAGACCTTCAAAGTTGAAGAAGCAACAATCATTCAACATGGTATATAGTGCTGATAGAGACAGAAGCTATACGCCTATACCTACCTCTCAACGTCGAAGCTTGTAGAAGTAATTAAAAGACTAACAAGTATAATATAAAAGACATCACATAAATGATAAGTCTTCATTATCAGCCTTGCTCTAAAGTCTATATAGAGATCTGAAGCATTGTTGTATAGATTGAACCAGTAGAACATGATACACGTGACTGACTTCATTACCACGCAGCCAATATCTCAAAATCTTGGTTAGAAAATAATTAGACTTGAGATCTTTGCAGAATCAGATCTCTTCGGTCGTGGACTATAATCTAGCATATATGTAACACATAATTATTCAATGATTAATAGTAGAGGTCGAAAAAGAGATCAGGGTGCCTGTTACACCATGTAAAATTATTAGCAGTAAAAAGGTAAAAAGAATAAACTAGGATAATTATAACCAAGGAGAAGAGGGAGGAACAGATAAACAATGTATTGCCGCAAAGCAGGTTGTCTATGCTTTTGATGGATACATCAAGAACAACCATTCAAGTTATTAGTACATAAACAGTGTATAATACGACTATGTGGACTTAATGCAGAAAGCTTGGAAATGTTATCATTCCAGTACAAAATCAAACCACCACTCTGCCCAATTGTAAAGATGCTTTCCTAGTTACAAAAGGGTAGTGTGTTAGCTAAGGAACTAGCAGCCTGCTCATCCATTATAGTATTTAGAAGACAGAGTACATGACAATGGCCCTTTAAGATCGATGTGATGGTCGGGTAATCTTTATAACATGAGAATGAGAACCAAGTGCAGGATGAGTCTCAGTCATCATAGGAGGAGTGAGGAGCAGCAGTACATCCAGGATCAAAGGGATCTTCAGACCCACAGCAATGCCAGTACTGAACAACTTTGCCAGAGTTGGGAGTACTCATGGTGCCCCCCGTGTACACACTCTCAAACTTCCTCTTTGTTTCTCCTAACCAAGTATTTAAAGTCAAGATGTCAGACAGGAAACAAAGGATATCTATGAAAGATAACAAACAACAATTTCTCTAATCTTGCATATGTATTTTTAACATTACAATTCAGATGCAAATGAGAAATGCACAAACAGTGACAACAGCACTTTATGAACCATAAGCAAACAGTGATCATACAATACATCCAGAAATCTAATAGAATTTATACCTCCAAAATGAGCGGAGTGGAATCGACAAGCCCTGAGGTGATTCAGAGATGGATCGAACTGGGTTTTGCAATTCTTGCAAGTCCGGAGCGCTACTTTGTTTCTGTTGCTGTTGTTGTTGTTGGGGTTCGTGGAGCACCGAAATGAAGCTAATCTGGAACTGGGTTTTGGATTTTGAGGGAGCCAAAACAATGGAGGAGTAGCCGATGCCAGAGCCATCACACAATTCATAAACAACCAAAAACAACACAACTATTATATCATCCGGAATTCGAAATGGTCGGGTCGGGTCGGGTCGGGTCTTTGACCCATATAAATTGATGGGTTTGTGACCTTTTTTAAAAAAATTGTGGAGTGGTTTAAAAAAAAAAAAAACACTGAAGATGTGGATGTTGTATGTGATTCATTACCTTGGCCGGCATAATCGGGTGATCCGTACAACAAAGCTAGGTTTGGAAGAGTGGACTAGCTCTTAAAATTTCTAATTAGATTAGACGAAAATTAGATTGGGTATGAGATGCTAACTAGGAATTGGATCATATTTAATAAAAAAACACTCATCGAGGCTCGAGTAATCTTTAATATCCATTGACTCATTCGTTGACAAGTTTCGCCTTCTTCAATCGTCGGTTTCATAATCATCGATATAATTGTCTCACTCTTTCTCTTTTCTGCACCACACAAAAAATAAAAAGAGAGCGAGATTGAGCTTAATTGTATAGTAATTCAAAAGGATTTATTATGGACACTCATTACAACTTTCGTCTTTAGTCGTTACACGGTATTAGTGTACACCATAATAAGAGTCTTTAGGTGCATATAGTGTTGGGTTGAACCGTTGAAGTCTTTAGGTTAGAAGTCATGGTTACATGTGCGGTCAGCACAATGCTTAATCAACCATTGTAATATTTTTTTATTATAGTTTGACCTAGAGAGATCAATAAAATTTGTTTTCTGTTTTTTCTTAAGAAAATATTGAGAATGTTGTAGGAAGGTTATTTCTGTAACTTCATGGATGTGTCTTGACCTAATTAGACTAGATTAGATGATTATGTAATAGATAGGGAATCCCTGATTTATCGGGATACTTATAGTAATGCCTATATAAAGACCTCCTTATCAATGAATAAAGTAGAAGTTCTCCATATTATAATTTCTCCTTGAACACTTTATCAGCACGTGGCTCTAGCGTTTCGTCTAATAGCCATGAAAAATTCATAAACCCTAGGTTTCCAATCTAAAAAAAAAAAAAATAAGAAACCCCAACTCTCTCTTCTGCCGGCAACTGCTTGTCAGCAAAGAAGACATCTGCCCAGAAATCCTCTTCCGCCGACAACCCCTTCGTCGGAAGAAAGAAAAAAGAAAAAAAAAATTCAGAGGCTCCTTGTCGGCAAAGACAAGACTTTCAGAAAACTCATCATGCCGACGACATCTTTGTCGGCAGAGACTGAAGAAATCCTAGGGCACCCAGAGATCTTCACTGGACATCCCCCCCCCCCCCCCCCCCCCCCCCAAGTTGGAATCCTACGACATCCGCTTTAGCCGTCGACCATGCCTTGACGATGAAGCCTCTGCGCTCTATGCTGATCCATGCGTGGTCAGCCCAGCGCCGTCGACGACGACGACAAGTCTGGTGCTCTCGAATCCCACGTTTGATGCCGCCGCCTTGGAAGCCGTCAATCCGAGCCCAGGCGTTGCATGACCTGGATTCCCCGCCAATCCGATCGACACCAGCGCACGGCGTTGCTCGATCTGCGCGCCAAATCTGCATGACCCGGATCAGTCTTGACCCGGTTCCTCTGCCAACCCGACCCGAGTCGGGTTTAGGCCTCTGCCGAGCCCAGAAGCCATTTGGGCTTTTCTTCCTCCCACTTTTTCCTATTTTATTATTTATTTTAATAATTTCCTGCACCTATCTAAATATATTTATTTTTCACGTGCTCAATAGGAAATATGTGGTCATTCATCGACATGTTACGACGATGTGTACGCCATGGAGGTGAGGAACAATTTTCTGCATTCGTCTAAAGAACGAAGAGACTATTGCATTTTGCACAAGGAGTAGAACCGAGTTCTCAAGCGCATTTTTTATTACAACGCAGTTCATTGGCGAACTAGCAAGTAAGATTTTATAAAAGTTACAGCTTTTGAACATATACGATATATATATCGGGCGCTATTAGTATTCTTCTACTCCGATCCCGGCCATTTTTATATCGCCGATGAGACCTAAGATGGGGATGTAATTACCCCTATGGTCAAAGTTTTTAAGTGATGGTCCTGGGGGAATCACGTTTGAAAGGGAAATTAAAAGAAACAAAATATGCTTATGTGGATGTCTGAGTACGCCACTGTTTTAAGGTGCGATATGATGTCGTCGGTTTTATGCATCGAAAAGATAAATTTATGACCATATATGTCATAGCCCTTCTAATTCCGTTCTACATACTTGAATGGTACATGTCATATTCATACCAATCCGACGTATCTCTTTTCTTGTAGATGTCGTCATAGTCACGACCCGATTTTGAGATTCTTAATCTCGAGGGCAAACAATACCATCGATGAGTTTCTGATGTGTAGCTTGCTTTTCAAAGCAAAGGTTTCTCAGTCATTCTGAATGAAGCAGTAGCCACTACCCCATTTGGGGATTATGTCAAGGCCTAGGCACTCATTTTTGAGAACGCCATATTCATCCAACTCTCAAGCGACAACATCTGTCGATAAAAGATCCCTAAAAAAAATAAGGGACACGCTCCAGTAGCGATTAAATAATGTCAATGACATACTTATCCCAGAGATTTCATTGAAATGGGAAACCATTCGGTTCTTTGGATTATGACCTTGACACTGTTGGCATAACAAAAATGATAGAGATCTTATCAATAAGACTCTTGATAAATTCCCCATAGCCTATGATGTCTTATGACACCCATACCGAAATTCGGTTGATTAGGCTGAATAAATAACAATAATTTTGAGACCAGTTAGAATTAAAAAGATTCATGAACCACAGACTCACTATGGGAAGGCTTCAAAATAAAAGAAATAAGAATCAGAATGCCCCGTATCAACAAGTTTCTAAACCGATACGTGGAGGAAATCAAAATGGTAGAAACCGTGTGACACGACGCTCCAACACTTGGAGACGAGATGACGGCAATGCCGCACCTTAAGGGGCCGGGGAGGCCGATTCGGCCACGCGCCACCTCCTCCCTCGTCTCACAACAACAACAAAAGCACTAGTTTTGCTCCTTGTTACAAGTGTGGTTCCTCTAAGCATATGCACCACGTGTATAATTCTAGCAAAGAGATGATTAATGCCTACAAGAGATAATTCTAGCAAAGAGAATTATCATGCTGAGTGAGAACTAGTGATGACAACCTCACGTTAATCTCGTGGTTGAGCACTTCATTCCTGAAGTTAAGACTCAAGAGCCTACTCAAGCATTAGATGTCCCGGATTTTGATTAGTCTTTATGTTTGACTTTTCATTAAGAATTTTTCAAGTATTGTAATGGATTTGCCATATCTTATAGACTTTGATCTCTTAGTTGTTTTCTTTGGAATTAGAAGCTTGCTTTTGATGTATTAAAAGTTGGCAAGTTAATAAAATTTCTCTGTTTTCCCATATTGTGAGAAATTTTATGTTTTTAAGCAATCCAGATTCGTGTTTTAACGACTCACGTGGTTCTTTTGAAACACTATTGGGTCACATTGGCTTAGTATATTTGACTTATAATTCCACCTCAGCTCAAATCAAAATCAAAATCAAAGAATAATTGGAGCTAGGCTCGATGTCACAAGCCTAGTGGCCGACGCCAGCCTCCACTACCAGCTTTGACAGAATAGCCGACGAAATTTTTTTCGTCGGCTATTCCAAATTTTCGTCGGCTATTCCTTCTACCGACGAAAATTTCGTCGGCTATAATTCGTCGGTAAAAGCCCGTCGGTAAAAGTAATGGCCGACGAAAAAAACGACATCGTCGGCCATTCCAACCTTGGCCGACGAATTATGGCCGACGAAAATGATTTCGTCGACCAAAGCTTGGTCAAATATCCGACGAAATTCGTCAGCTATTTTCGAGTATGGCCGACGATTTTTGGTTTCGTCGACTATTTGTTCTGAAGTATAGCCGACGATTTGGGCTATTTCGTCGGCTATTTCGTCGGAATATATTAATATTTTAAAGTTATAGCCGACGAAATAATCTCAATTTCGTCGGCTATAACTGCATTTTGGGCAAAAAAAAAAATACCGGATCGGAGGAGAAGGAGGAGGAGGAGGAGGCCGGAGGAGGAGGGGAAGGAGGAGGAGAAGGAGGAGGCCGGAGGAGGAGGAGGAGGAGGAGGAGGAGGAGGGGAAGGAGGAGGAGGCCGGAGGAGGAGGAGGAGGGGAAGGAGGAGGAGGAGGAGGAGGCCGGAGGAGGAGGGGAAGGAGGAGGAGGGAGGAGGAGGAGGGGAAGGAGGAGGAGGAGGAGGAGGGGAAGGAGGCCGGAGGAGGAGGAGAAGGAGGAGGAGGAGGAGAAGGAGGAGGCCGGAGGAGGAGGAGGAGGAGGAGGCCGGAGGGGGGGGGGGAAGGAGGAGAGAAAAAAGGCGGGAGGAAGCAATTTAAAAGATTTAGAAGGAGAATAGCCGACGATTTAAAAGAATTCGTCGGCTATACTTAGAGAATAGCCGACGATTTAATATATTTCGTCGGCTATACTTTGGAAAATCAATAGCCGTTGGATCTGAGCCATCTAACGGCGGACAATAAAAATGCGCGGATCGTAAGAGTTTAGCCGACGAAATATAATTTTCGTTGGCTAAACTTAGAGAATAGCCGAGGAAATATTGTAAATCGTCGGCTATTCTATGAAAACATACTAAACTGCAGTTTTGAGGCCCTAAACGAACTCGAAAGCCCGAAAATGCCCACACGTCGTGGCAAAGCTACGAGTTTGATTCCTGGCGTCGTTCCCTTTCCGGAATGGTATCACAATCGTCATTCGGACGCCAAATCTGCAGTAAACCGGGTTTTCACTTGCAACAGTCAATCTGCTCTTCAATTTTGTCGGAATCTTGTCATTTTTCAACCGTAGCCGTATTTCATTATTTCGGTCATATCTTATTTGACGACATATTTGCATTTGAAGAGTGTACGTATAGTAACTATTTGAAACTAACATTCACTTAAACACTTAGTAAACAAGTTAAGGAACATTAGTGCATATGTTCCGATTTTGAATCTAAAAGTTTGGAAAATCTATTCCAACCGTCAGATATCACCGTTTAGATTAAATACATGTATGAAAAAAAATCCAACTACATCTGACAACGTTAAATGCTCGATCGGGACGGTCAACCGGGTGAGTCAACCCTTTAAACACTTAGAAATGGTAATTGGCCTGTCTAAATGACGTTTTTTTGTCTGACCTTCAACAGATAATAGTTTCAAAACGATGAGACGCAACTAATCGTATAAAAATTTTTCTCAAAATTTTTACCGAACGTCAGGCTACCCATAGGAAAGCGGAAGTAAAAAACAGTTAACCGCAACATTCGGCACACAGATTTTGTCGGAATCTCGTCATTTTTCAACCGTAGACGTATTTCATTATTTCGGTCATATCTTATTTGACGACATATTTGCATTTGAAGAGTGTACGTATAGTAACTATTTGAAACTATACATTCACTTAAATAAAATTTAATTTTAATCATAGCCGACGAAATCAAACCTAGTACTCGTCGGCTATATAGACTTATAGCCGATGAAAATGCCAATTTCGTCGGCCAAACTTTCAAAAGTTTTCGTCGGCTAAAGTTTCAGAGAAAGGCCGACGAAAATACAAATCGTCGACTATTCCATGGGAATAGCCGACGATTTTTTTTTTTACCAACGAAAAAAAATTCGTCGGCCATTCTATGGGAATAGCCGACGATTGTTTTTTTTTTTTACCGACGAAAATAAAAAGCGTCGGCCATTCTTAGGAATAGCCGACGAAAATTTTAGGTCGTCGGTCGTTTTTTTTTTTCGTCGGGAAAAGTGTTTTTTCTGGTAGTGCTCATGGTGATGATACCTTGGCTTTGGCAGCACAAAG
The DNA here is from genome assembly GCA_963682095.1 of Potentilla sterilis. Taxonomy (NCBI): domain Eukaryota; kingdom Viridiplantae; phylum Streptophyta; class Magnoliopsida; order Rosales; family Rosaceae; genus Potentilla; species Potentilla sterilis. Next base: position 23,886,308 of record OY821764.1, read on the forward strand.
GTGCCACGCCACCGTGCTTTCAAGGAGGCTTTGGCCTCGGTTCCATAGCCGCCCGAGAAGGTGCTTAGCACCGATCCTAGGAGGATGAGCCTCCATTCTTCCGGTCACCAAAGGTGTTCAACACCACAACGTGCGAAGCCTCAGTTTCGTTTTGGTTTCTGATGATAATTGCTCGGTTATGTAATATTCAACCTTACACTTTCCGACTTTAGTTGAGGTTATAAAGTCCAAATGCCATGTGATACACTCGATGGGATTTCATCCCCTTTTCTTTCTCTATCCTACGGGGTAGTGATTAGACTGTGTCCCACGAGAAAACCACCCATAGTTTTTCATCTATTTAGATGTCTCGCGGTGAAGTTGAGTGTCTAGCTGATAGTGGGACAACCCGCACTATTCTAAGGGAGAGAGAGTCGTTTAAGTATTATGTGCAATATAGATGATCAATGACTATATCGATTAGAACCTCGCCGACTGTTAAAGAGCGTGGATTCATTAACTTTACATTACCTAATGGTACAGTTATCGATGTCATTGAACGTATTCTATGCACCAAGAAAAAATCGAATCTTGCTGTGTTTTCCAAAACCTAATTGCCATATGTTATCACTTGGATATATGAGAATGGTAACAATTACTTGTGTATTTCCTCTACTGAATCATTCTAGAGAAGAAGTTGGGTTAGATTCAATGAGAATACCTCATTCCAATTCTTGTTATTGGATCTGATGACTCATACAAGCTTTGATATTGCATGACCTATAAATCATAGTTCACTCATTCAAAAATGGTATATTTTATACCGATAGAAAGGTCTATGTGTCTAATTTTCAGAGACACTGACCGTTTGATCATAGCTATCATATTGAGTGAGTTATGGCCTTTTCGGCAACGTAGGACGGATCTGTCCGGAAATCTATAGATCCATCAACTTCGACAGAGCTTTATGATCAGCTCGGTTCGAACTACGTTGTGTACTTTATATCAATGGAAAGCTACCGATGTCTAGTTTCCAAAACATTTTGCGGTTTGTCGATATCTTCTGTAATGAAGAAGTTATAACTGTTTTAGTACACAAAGGTCATGTTGCGTGTGAATCTGATTTTCAGCGCGAATTTGTATTTTAAGATGCATAATGCTCTTATTGCAAAGCTTGTACACTAGTAAGGATGAATCCATTGTTTTTCTTTGTTATGGACACAAAAGAAACCATTCTTACAACAAATCCAAGATGATATGTGTGGACCTATCAACCAGAATGCGGACCCTTTGTGTATTCTAAGGTACTGGTTGATGCATCGACGCGTTGGTCACGCCGATTTGCTGTCCACAAGCTGTATTTGCCAAGCTTTTAGCTTAAATCATCAAGTTAAGGGCTCACCACCATGACCATCCTATTAAATCTATTAGGTTGGATAATGTTAGAGAGTTTAACTCCAAGACATTCGATGATTATTGCATATCCATAGGGATTGAAGTTGAACATCCCGTTTCTCATGTTCTTTCTCAGAACTGCCTTGCAGAAGCCACTCTTCAGCAACTCCAGCTATTAGCTAGGGCTTTTGGTTATGGGAACCAATTGTCAGTTTCTGCATGGGGATATGTAATACTGCATGCAGTTATGCTTATTCGTTTCAGACCCAATGCCAACCAGACGTGTAGTGCATACCAGCTGGTTACTGATTATAAACCTAATATTGCGCACTTACGTACTTTCAGTTGTGCTGTTTATCTATTACGCCTCTTCTGCGTACATAGATGGGTCTACAAAGACGTTTAAGTATATGTTGGATGTGAATCCCCAACAATAATCCGCTACCAACCACCGTAGATCTCTTTACTGCGCGTTTCGCAGATTGTCACTTTGATGAGACACACTTCCCGCCGTTAGGGGGAGATAGGAATGCTCACATTCCGAATGAACGTCAGGAATTGACATGGTGTGCCCCCAACGATTTGTCTCATCATGATCCCCGCACTACTCAAAGTGAGTTAGAAAGTGACGAGATCGCACATACATACTGCAAATGTGCCGGTAAGGTTGAAGATCTGATCATATGGGATCGGTTTGGTTGCCCTAAGACCTAGTGCCGTCGGCATATCCTCAAGAGAGGGTAACGCCGGCGGCGGCGCCGCCCTACGGGACGTCGTCGCTGTTGTTGAATCGGGCAGCAGCTTCGGCCTCTGCTCCCACTAAGAAGAGGGAGAGACCGTTTAATTCTCGAGATTTAAAACCTCGAAAGAAGCGAGTTGTGATGGCACAAATTAATCCGCTCATCATCAATGAGATTGTCTCTGACTATAATTATGTCCATGATCAATTATGTGTTTTATGTTGGACGCCACAGAACCTTTGTTGATGTCAGAGTACACATAAATCTCAATTACACAAGTGTGCACGTGTATTCTGTGGATAAAATTCCACTTATGTTGATGATGTAATCGCTTACTCTGTTGCAGAGTGTCAACGAAGAATGTATTGGCCGAAGTGGAAAGAAGCAATACAGGCAGAACTAGACTCGTTAAATAAAAAGCAAGTCTTGGGATCTGTTAAGTTGATCCGGAAAGACGTTAAACTTGTTGGACATAAGAGAGCCTTTGTTCGTAAGCGTAATGAGAGAATGAGATCATGCGGTATAAAGCAAGACTCATGACGCAATGTTTCTCTCAACGACCTGGTATTGACTACGATGAGATGTATTCTCTCGTAATGGACATTATTACTTTTCGCTACTTAATCAGTTTAGTAATGTCCCAAAAACTGAAGTTTGCAGCTTATATGTATACCTATATGGGGATATAGATGCAGATATATACACGAAAGTGTTTGAAGGACTTCTAATGCCTCGATCAAGTGACTTTAAACCACAAAGTCATTGTGCAACTAGATTGTAACGTCTGTTGTAATACTTGATTTGGAGGGGATACAAGAACAATGATTTATGCCTATGCTTGTTCATAAGAAAGACAAAGTCTAGACACAAGAATTCATTCCGTCCTAAAGAGGATGATGAAGAGATGCTTGGAGCTAAATACATGTATCTTAGTGCAATTGGGGCGCTATTGTATTTAGCACAATATATTAGACCAGACATCGCTTTCGTTGTGAACTTATTAGCTAGATTTAGCTCAGCGCCTACGCATCGTCATTGGAATGGTGTTAAACATCTGAAAGGTTACATTGACTTGGGTTTGTTCTACCCCTTTAGCACCAGAGAGGTTTCCACCACCGGTCATCCTCACACCAACTCCACCGGCAGCACCGGCAGCGCCGCTGTACGCCGCGGAACTGCCGCCGGCACCGGCGACGTGGAGACCAGCATAGGTGATGATTTCGGCCCTTCTTCGTCCTTCAATGGCTGTCTCCCTTATCCAAAGACTCCCAACAATGTGTTAGTTGGTTTTGTAGATGTTGGGTATCTCTCTGACCCGCATAGTTCTTTTATAATGTGCAACAACAGAAATTCCTGAACATCTAAGTTAATCAAGTGAGTTCAGATGCAAATGTTGCAAATTTGTTTACCAAGTCTTTGAGAAAATCTATGTTTGTGAAACATGTGAAGAGCATTGACATGCCCCAGTTATCAGAGCTCTAAGTTTGTTAGACATCTAGGGGAGTCTATATCACATGTCAATCACAAGTATAGTAGTTGGTGCGTTGTGCTTTTTTCCCTTAGTCCATGCATTTTATTTTTGCCCAAGAGGTTTTTGTTTTGCTGGCAATGTTTTAGTGAGGCAATATGGTAAGCACCATGAAGACATTAGGCGCTCGACACATGAGGGAGTGTTGTAGGAAGGTTATTTCCGTAACTTCCTGGATGTGTCTTGACCTAATTAGACTAGATTAGATGATTATGTAATAGATAGGGAATCTCTGATTTATCGGTATACTTATTGTAATACCTATATAAAGGCCTCATTATCAATGAATAAAGTAGAAGTTCTCCATATTATAATTTTTCCTTGCATAGAGAAATATTAAAAATATTGACAATATGGTGATAGTAGGACACGTGGAATAAAAGAGGCAGCAGCGCACTTTGTGCTATATAGTGTTTATTACAATACTAGCTACTAAATTACAGACATACATCAATATAGTAATTATTACCATCTCATAGGACTTCTTCTCAAACTGTTGGATCTCACTAGTCAGGGGTTTTCAGCTGAACTAGACGCTTCTTCTCAAATTAGTCTACCTCAGCCGCCATTATTTAGAGTTTCTCTACTTAGTAAATGGATCTTTAAACACTGCTCTTAAAGCACGCTTCTTATGACCATCGCATGGCTTTCAAATTCTTCCTCAGCAGCCTTCTCTGGCATGATATGTACATTTTTAGAGCTCACCTCTTCTAACTTGTTGTGCCGCCTCGAAAAAACATCAAGTTTGTCAAACGATTCCATAAGCATCGTATTGTTTGATCTCACCGCAGTGTTGGTGTCCACCTGAAGATATGTGTTGTCCATCCATGGAATACTGCTGCACAAAGAATGCTTGTGTTCATGAAGAATCGGGATGCAGTTCGAATGTACTCTTGCTCTGCTTGGAGACTTCTTGGGTGTCCTTATCAAATTGGAGAATGTTTCTGATTTGTGGTTACTGGATTTGCGGGACGTACTGCTAAACGAGTGATAGAAGCCTTGTTTATCTTGGTATCTTCTACTGCATTGATATTGATTAATGATGCAGTGGTTGATAAATATCCATCTTCAATCAACGTGTGTATCAAGCATCTGTTTCTTGACGGACTCCTTGATTTTATATCTTGATCTCCAAGGAACACAGGAGAGATTACTGAGGAGATGAGAATGATTTGTTTCAAGTATTAGATACTTGCTGGACTCTTCTTGCGGGACAGATTGCTGGCGTGAGTTTCAAGTATTTGATACTTGCTGGACTCTTCTTCTCCTTACTTGATTGCCAAGAAATATCAAGAGGCTTTGCCGGTCTTGATGCATATATATAGAGACCTTGCTGCCTCTAAGAACGCAGAAGACAGAACACACAGAAACAGAAAGACAGAAAAAAGAAGAAGAGAGATGTTTAAAGAGAGAACACTAAAAGATATGCAATAGCATCCTCTTTTGATAGTGTTGAATCGTAGAGAGAGTTGTGGACTTAGTGTCCTTAGCATTTTTGTGTGTGGACTTTGTGTCCTTAGTATTATGTGGACTTAGTGTCTAGAAGATCAAGACTTGTGTAGTCTTCCGATATAATCTTCCGTTGCAACCTCAACTTGAGTAGTTGACCGAAAATTTGTAAACTCAGTATCAGTTTAATACAGTTACAAGTTTTGTTGCTAAAATTAGTTTTTCCGCTGCATATATATATATATATACTACTTGTGTTGAAATTGTTCTATCTAATATTTTCAATTGGCATCAGAGCAGGTTCTGGAAACTTCCGGTAGATCCTGAAATAGATGGAACGAAACACAATGAATCGACCTCCACAAATTTCTGAGATGGACTTTGCTCAATGGAAGATACAAATGAAGTCCTTCTTGTGTGGGATAGATTATTACACATGGAGAAGTGTTGAGATTGGATGGAAACATCCAACCTTAAAAAAAGAAAAAGGTGTAGAAGGCTCGTTGGCATCTGAAGGTGAAGACACCCTAATTCCTGAAGAAAAATGGTCCGAGGAGCATGTCAAACAATATGAGGCGAATCATAAAGCTCTAACTGCAATCTACAACGCTTTGACTAAAGCTGAAAAGAAAAAAGTACAGAATTGTACAACTGCTAAACAGGTATGGGAAAAATTATGTACTCTAAATGAAGGTAACAATCTGATTAAACAACAAAGGGTTCAGTTTGCATATATGCAGAAATTGATAAATTAGAACAACATGATGAAGAAACCATTGATGAATTTTATGCACGTGTTTCTGAACTAACAAGTTTGGTTGAAAGTCTTGGTAGACCTATGTCTGAATCAGATATTATCAGAAAAATATTGAGATCTTTATCTGAAAGGTATACTATGAAGAAGACCGCGATTCAACAATCTATAAAACTGGACGAACACTCTGTTGAGTTGTTAATTGGAGACATCAAGGCCTGAGAAAATGAACTCAAAGGTAAGAACAAGCCAAAATGTATGTCCCCAAAAAACCTTGCATTAGTTACTTCGGAGAAAATAAATAATCATGTAAAAAATGATAAAACGGAAGATGACAAACTTTTGTTCTTAGCTAATGGTCTAAAACGCATGATAAATCAAAGAACTACAAACATTAGAAACACTAGAATTAATCAGAATAATCAAACTTCCAGAAACTTTCAAAATCGTGGAAATCAATATCAAAATAGTAATCTTCAAAGAAATCCAGGGTTTCAAACAAATCAAAACAAAATGGTTTCGCAAAACTTTAGACCAAGACCTAGGTGCTATAATTGTAATCAATATGGTCATATTGCTTCAAATTGTACTAACCAAAACTCAAGTGCAGAAATAAAGGCGTATAAGTCTACTTGGAGCGACGAAGAAGAGGAAGGTAACGAAAAGAAAAACAAAAATTTTGCTCTTGTTTCCTCCTTCTGTCTAAATTCCACATGATCTGATGATGAACTTGAAGCTGAGGAAGATCTTGACTTTCAAAACTTCGGACAAGAAAATCAAGAAGAGGAAGAGATGATCGAGTACCAAAACAGAATCATTAAACTTGCTGAATCTGTCTCGGAACAGAACAAGGATTTGAAAGCTCAAGTAAGAGACTTACTAGAAGAAAAGAAAACATGGATACACAAATATGGTACGTCTTCTGTAAACTCTTCAACAGAACTCTTCGAAATAAAACTAAAACACTTACATGCAAAGATAAAAAATCTTCAAAATGAAATAAGGGAGAAAGAAAATGTTATCAACGTTTTACAAAACTCAACTGAGAAAAAAAATGACGATATAGGAAAATTCAGAAATAGTTCACAAACTCTCTCTGACATTATTAACTCAGGAAAATCTTATAAAGATAAAACTGGATTAGGTTATGATTCAAATTTTGACTCTGGACTTGTCTCAACTATGAAAAATGACAATACTTTAGGATTCATACTTTCTATTGATTCGAAAATGGATAAAATGTCATCAAATATCGAAAATCATTTTCTAAGCATAAAAAATACACTGGATCAACATAATTGCCTTTTACGAGATATATCTCATTTTGTGGGGCTAACGAACTCTGTTAAAGTGCAGGAAACTGAAGAAAGTTCTGAACGTGATTATAGTTTTTCAGACCTCCTATGTAACCTTTCTTATAATAAGATAGACTATGAAACTAATCATATAAATGCTGTCTGCAACGTCGCTATTACGGCATTGTCTGTTAGAAGGGAGGATACTTGGTATATTGATAGTGGCTGCTCCAGACACATGTGTGGAAACAAATCTTTGTTTGTAGACTTTCAAGATACAGGTGTTTCAGGCTCTGTCACTTTTGGTGATGGACGAAAAGCAAAAATTAGAGGGAAGGGAACGGTTATTGTTCAAAATATTACCCGTTTAAATAATGTATTATTTGTGGATGGTCTTTCAACTAATCTAATCAGTGTAAGCCAACTTGCTGATGAGTATGAGGATATATGGTTTAACAAAAAGAGATGTATTGTCTTTGATTTACAAGGAGAATTGATTTTAGGTGGATTAAGATCTGACGATAATTGTTATCATATTTCTAACAAATCTTTGAATTGCCTTAGAACAAGCTCAGCAGATGAAACAATGGAGTTATGGCATAAAAGACTTGGACACATGAACTTCCAGGATCTAATCAAACTATCAAATCAGGAGCTGGTAAGAGGATTACCCATATTAAAAGGACGTACTGACATAATCTGTGGTGGTTGTAAAACAGGAAAACTGACGAAAGCTAGTCACAAAATTGTAAGATCATCTCCCTCAACTAAACCTTTACAACTCCTTCATATGGATCTAATGGGACCATCGGCAAACCTCAGCCTTGCTGGTAAGAAATATATTTTTGTAATTGTTGATGACTTTTTGCGATTTACTTGGGTAGATTTCTTAAATGACAAAGGTGAGACCTTTGAATCTTTTTCTACTATTAGTAAACGTATTTCCAATGAAAAATATCAAGAGAATCTGAAAATAATTAAGATAAGGTCCGACAATGGTACTGAATTTAAAAATGAGAAATTTACAAAATATTGTAATGACAGTGGTATCTTTCATGAATTTTCGGCACCCATAACACCACAACAAAATGGAATTGTAGAACGTAAGAACATGTCTCTTCTTGACATGGCCAGGGCAATGATCCACTCTTCTGGCCTCAGTGAAAATTTTTGGGCAGAAGCAGTTAATACTGCATGCTATGTCGGAAATCGTGCTCTACTTCGATCAGGTACGAAAAATACACCCTATGAGTTATGGAAAGGTAAGAAACCAAATGTAGGTTACTTTCATGTATTTGGTAATCCTTGTTATGTATTGAAAGATCGTGAAAGATTAGCAAAATTTGAAGCCAGGGCTGATGAGGGTATTTTTATAGGCTACTCCTCAAATAGTAGAGCTTATCGTGTCTATAATAAAGAAACCAGATCTGTTCTTGAGTCTATAAATGTTACTGTTGATGATAATTATGATTATGTTAGCTCTATTACATCTGACAATGTAAAGACAAAAGAAAAGAAAGATACTGAACATGAAAGTAACATTGATAAAAATAAGGATGCTGATAATAACCTGCAACCAGTTACTAGATTTAAAACAGGTTTTAAACAGGTTCATAAAGATCATTCTGCTACTGATATTATAGGTGATATCGGAGAAGGTAGAGTAACTAGAGGTCGTCCTGTTCAGTATCAAAACAATCTGGATGAACAAGATACAAACCAGGATTCTGAATTTGTTGAATTAAATAAAGCTGTACATTGTTTTATAAAAGAAAAAATACGAGAAACTAATGAATTATCTTGTTTTGGCTTTGTTTCCTTGATTGAACCTAAAAATGTACAGCAAGCTCTTAAAGACGATGAATGGATTGTAGCTATGCAAGAAGAGCTAAATCAATTCGAGAAAAATGAGGTTTGGTCACTCGTTCCAAGACCAGAAAACATCAACGTCATCGGCACAAGATGGATTTTTCGAAATAAAGTTGATGAACATGGTAATGTCACTCGAAACAAGGCCAGGTTAGTAGTTCAAGGTTATTCTCAAATCTTAGGTCTTGATTTTGACGAATCATTTGCCCCTGTTGCTCGTCTTGAGTCTATCAGAATATTACTTTCTATTGCTTGTATCTGTCGTTTCAAACTATATCAAATGGATGTAAAAACTGCCTTCCTACATGGTGAAGTTCGTGAAGAAGTATACGTAGAACAACCTCCAGGACTCAATGATACTCATCATCCAGAGTATGTATGCAAACTAAAAAAGGCAGTATACGGACTTAAACAAGCCCCTCGTGCATGGTATGAAAAGTTGTCTACTTACTTAATTTCACAAGGATATTCTCAAGGTAACGTGGACAAAACTCTATTTATTAAACATGTTGGTAAACACTTTGTTGTAGCTCAGGTTTATGTAGATGATATAGTTTTCGGAGCTACATCTGATATTTTAGTTAAAGAATTCAATACCATTATGACTAGCAAATTTGAAATGAGCATGTGTGGTGAGTTAACTTACTTTCTGGGGCTACAAATAAAACAGAAAGAAGATAGTATTTTTCTTTATCAAACAAAGTATGTTGAGAACATGTTAAAGAAATTCAATATGACGAGTTTAAAAACCGTTAAAACACCTATGAGCACAACCATAAAATTATGTCATGATTTAAATGGGAAATCTGTGGATCAAACTATGTATCGTAGCATGATTGGAAGCTTACTGTATCTTACTGCTAGTAGACCAGATATCTCTTACAGTGTTGGAGTATGTGCCAGATTCCAAGCAAACCCCAAGGAGTCTCATCTGGAAGCTGTGAAAAGAATTTTTCGATATATTTCAGGAAGTATTGATTGTGGAATCTATTATACAAACTCTTCTAATGCTGAAATTGCAGGATACTCAGACGCAGATTAGGGAGGTAATGTCCAAGACAGAAAAAGTACTAGTGGGGGTTGTTTCTTTATTGGTAAGAATCTCGTTGCATGGCATAGTAAGAAACAAAATTGCACTTCTCTTTCTACTGCTGAGGCTGAATATGTGGCAGCAGGTAGTTGTTGTACTCAATTACTATGGATGAAAAATATGTTAAGTGATCGACTACGGCATTCCACAAGGAAAACTGGTTATTTTCTGTGACAATACCAGTGCTATAAATATATCTAAAAATCCTGTACAGCATACTAGAACAAAACACATAGATATAAGGTACCACTTTATTCGTGAACTTGTTGAGAAAGTGATACGTCCCGATCCCTGTTTAATTTCTGATTAATTTCATTTAAATTTCACGCCCTTGAGTTTTGTTCGTTTTGGTGGTGGAGCGGAAATTCGTTTGAGTCGAGTGGGAGAAAACGTTAGATTAAATCGTTGAGTGAGTTTCGTTTCGTCGGAAACAATTAAAAGTTCGTGACGGAAATTAAAAACTTTCCGTTTTGGGCCGAGTATAAATAGCAAAATGTTTCCCAAAAAGGAAACTTCACTTTTCTTTCTTTTTTCCTCTCTTCTCCCCGTGCCTCTCTTTTCCCCTTTCTTCTCTGTTTTCTTCTTCCCGGTCAGTCCCTGGAACCACCACCATCACCGGCCATCCGGCCACCACCTCAAGCCTCACCGACGCCGGACGAACTGCTTCAACCTCCACTCCTCCCTGCAGCAGCGGCGCAGCTCCTCAGCCACCGGCCGGCCGATCTCCAACCAATTCGGTGGGAGGTGCTACACCCTCAACCGATCGTTTCTTGGCCGGATTTAGTGAGGGGAAGGGAAGAACACGACGTTGGTCACCACCTCACCCAAGGAATCGAAGCAAATCGGCCTAGGTAAGGAATTTTGGAGTTTTGAAAATTCTAGGGTTTTTGTGAATAGTGCCGATTTGGGGATTTTGAGAAATTGAAACCCTTAGGCTTAGAATTGGTGATGGTTGTAGAAGAGAAAGTTGTTAGAAATGTGGAATTGAAGCTTGTATTGGAATTTGGGAATTTTTGGGCGGCGGCGGCAGCGTTGACCGCCGTTGACCGCCGCTGCTGCCGGCGGTGCCGCCGCCGTGGGGGTGTTCTGAGTTAGAATTTCGGTTGTTTTTGTTAAGTGCATCGTGTTAGCGTTATTTTTGGAATTGTTTGAATTTTCTAAAGGAGGTTAGGAATTATTCTAAGTATTTGGAATTTGTAAAGTTTGGAAATTATTGGATTTTTGGTGATTGGGAGAGATTGTCGCCGGGGCAGCCGCCATGTGCGGCGGCTGCAGTGGTGCAGACTGGCAGAGTGGGGAAGGAGAGTGGTTTGGTTGCCGTTTGGGTTGGTGGCCTTGGACGGAGTGCCGCTGTTTTGGGCGGCGGTGGCGGCGGTACGGATGCCGTTGCTGCGGTGGTGGCGGCAGCAAGTAAGCAAAGGCTAATATGAAATAGTTCCTACGTATTTAGGTGTATTGGAGGAAATTGTGAGAGTGAGGACGGTTGATTTGAGTTTCTAAATTGTTATCAAGTCTGAGGTTTTAAATATGTTCTTTGACAGGCCGAGGAGAGACTCTTCGGGAGGAGGACACGAGTCGGAGGTCGACTTAGTACAGTGAGTGGACTTTTGTTTTAAAAGTGATGCATGCATACATATTTGGTTTTATGGGGATTTAATTATATGGGATGATTATTTTTTTGTTAATGTTTTGCATTATCGAAAAGTTATAAAGTTGTTTGAATTAATGATTGTTTCCTTTCGATTTTAAATTGGTTTATCATTTGAATTGGATTAAATTGTATCCATGATATTATGCGTATATTGATATTTGATCGGAAAAAAATGAAATTTTCATATATTATATGATTTGACATATTCCGAAATTATAATAGTCGAGATATGTGGATTTCATGTATTTTATACGAGGCTGGGTTGATGTTTGAGTATCATTATGAGTATAAGCCTCGGATGTACGGTCGGGGATCGTACAGATGGATATATATATATTTGAGGGGAAAATGGTTTTGATTTGTTTTCGGATTTGCACCATTCGAGGGTCCACGTTATTGTATATTGATGCTAGCTAGCGGGCCTCATCCCACGCGAGGTGACGACTTGACCATATAGGTCAGATTCACGCTCGGTGGTCGACGTAGGGTTGTGTATATTGAGGCGGTGACGTGTCTAGGTAGTAGACTTAGACACGGGGGGAGTCAATAGGACTCTCGGACCCGGAGCCTGACGAGGTTCCAGTTATTATGGTGGATGGATTTTCCCCTGTTACATGGCCAATGGGATTTGGTCATGATGAGATGTTTTCTTTTTCATTGACTGGTTGCGGGAATATTTGTTTTATGAGGTTTTTCGACTTTTTATAAATTCCCGAACCAGAGGGGCTGGGATATGTTTTTATGGAAAGACTATTTATTGTTAAAATGAGATTTTTATGATAAAGGCATGCATCGTGAATTTCTGTATATTATAAAAATTGTGGAAAGTAAAATATAACTGTTCATTTCATTATTGTAGTTATTTGTAGAACTTTTTGTCCATTCACGCTAATGTTTTTAAATTACTCTCCCCTGGGCCCTTTGTTTTCAACTGCCCAGTTTTGCAGAGTTGTCCGGTGCCCGAGACAAAGATCATAGTTCCTCTTTTCCGCTGCTTGAAGTGTAGGTTATTAGTATAGCCTACTTGTATCTTTTATTTTCCTTGGTTGTATAGTGCTCGGATACTCGAGTGTGTATTTATGTAACACTACTTTTAATACTGTTTGGTTGAACCCCAAATATTACGTTTTTCGGAAACTTTTATTTATCGTTTCTTTCTATAAAAAGTGAACTGTTGTTGGTTGTTGAGAAGTTATTTGTTTTTCGGGGGAGCAGGTGGCTCCATGAGTCAGGCTGGTTTTTATCGAAGTGTTTTTGGGTTTTGTTTTTCAGGTTAGGGTTGTCCATTTTAAGAAAGGTCATGCCGAATTTTCGGTAGAAACCTCTCTTGAAATGGTCCCCGCAGGATTTACTCTGAGTAACAGTGTGTTACTTGGGGCGGGTCCTGTCAGTTTGGTATCAGAGCATTAGGTCATTTTTCTTTCGTGTCATGTTATCTTGTTTACTTAATGTCACTTAGTATCATTGAGTTGTGGTCCGACCGCGGCGGAACATATACTCATTGTTATTAGGTACACATTAAGTATATAAGATAACTATTCTGGTGTGCTTATGTACACTTTTCTGAGCTGTTGTGTCTTCAGGAACTATGTCTCGTGGGCGCCGAACACGTGTTGAGGACTCCCTTGGGGAAAGTAGTGAGTTGGGAGGTTTGAGTGGTACTCTTGAGCGACTGTTGAGTCGAGTTACCGATCTGTTGCCGGCCCCAGCTGACCGTCATGGGAGTAGGAGAAAGGCAATGTTGGAGGCCGGAGCCATTGAGTTTAAGGGCGGCAGAGATGCCCTAGAGGCTCATCACTGGATATCGAGGATGGAAAGAGCCTTCACGGATACACGGACCCCAGAGGATCAGAGGGTGAGTCTGGCAGTAACTTTCCTAGATGAGGCCGCTTACCATTGGTGGCAGACTGTTGTAGCACAGGAGGCACGAGCTGCAGATATGACCTGGGAGCAGTTTAAAGTGCACTTCAATGCTCATTACTTTACGCCTGCTCATCTCAACAAGCTGCATTGGGATTTCCTAAAGCTGAAGAAGGGAGATCAGGAGAGTGTACTGGAGTTTGAGCAGAGGTTCACTACTATGGCGTATCATGTGCCTCATTTGGTCCCTAATGACCTGTGTAAGATAGAGATGTTCGCTCAGGGGCTGGGCGAGCCTTTTCTGGATAAGATGACGGGAGCTGCTTATGCTACTTTCGGGGATGCTCTTGGTGCGGCAATTGCGATAGAGAATCGCATGGTGTCTGGTGTACGGCCCCGGGAGCACGGTGGCCCTAGCCAGGGTCCTTCTAAGAGGGCAGTATCTTCCTCGGGTTCTGGATCATCTACTGGTAGTGGTCGGGGAAGTAGTGTGGGTGAGAGTACTAGTTCCAGTTTTAGATGGATGGGACCCTTCAGGAGCGGTTTTAGAGGCTCGTTCAATCGACGTCGACCTGATGCCTTTAGAGGTAGTGGGAGTAGTCAGGGTGGATCGTCTAGCAGCCAGCCTTTTCAGTCTGGACGGGGTCAACCATCGTCGGGAGTATGCTTTCAGTGTGGGCAGTCTGGACATTATAGGAGGGCGTGCCCTTATTTGACTCAGAGGGGTGTATCTGGTTTTGGACAGACATCAGCTGGCACTTCCAGTAGCGGCGTCCGCTCTAGCACTCCAGTCAGAGGCAGAGGTCGTCCCACTACTCAGGCTAGACTGCACGCCATGACACAGCAGGAAGGTCGCGCTTCCCCAGATGTGGTTATTGGTACGTTGTTTATTTTTGAGCACCCAGCTTTTACTTTAATTGATCCCGGAGCGACGCATTCGTTTGTTTCAAATAGATTTGCACTACATGCCAATGTACCATCCTCACCTCTTCCAGGCAAGTGGTGTGTAGTATTACCTCCGGGTGGTATGTTTAGAATTGAGTGGGGGTTTAAAGATTGCGATGTGTTGGTAGAAGGCTATAAGTTGGCGGCAGATTTAATTCCTTTGGAATTGGTAGATTTTGATGTGATTTTGGGAATGGATTTCTTGGAGACTCACCATGCCTTGGTGGATTGTTTCTGCAAGACTGTATTGTTCCGCAGTCCCGGACTTCCTGAGATTCTTTTTCAGGGTGAACGGAATATTCTTCCCTCTTGTATAATTTCGGCTGTGAGAGCTGGAAGGCTGTTGAGTAAGGGTTGTCAGGCATTCTTAGCTTATGGTGTAGACTTTCGAGTGGAGACTCCAGGAATTGAGAATATTCCTGTGGTAAATGAGTTCCCAGATGTCTTTCCCGATGAGTTACCTGGCTTACCTCCAGTACGAGAGATCGATTTCGCTATCGATCTACTTCCCGGTACCGCACCTATCTTTCAAGCACCCTATAGGATGGTCCCAGCTGAGTTAAAAGAGTTAAAGACTCAGTTGCAAGAGTTGGTAGATAAAGGCTTTATTCGACCTAGTGTATCTCCTTGGGGAGCTCCGGTGTTGTTTGTTAAAAAGAAAGACGGTACCTTGAGACTCTGTATAGACTACAGGAAGCTGAATCAAGTAACGGTGAAGAACAAGTATCCTTTACCTCGTATCGATGATTTGTTTGATCAATTACGAGGAGCCTCAGTCTTTTCAAAGATTGACCTGAGATCAGGATATCATCAGTTGCGGATTAGGGAGTCTGATGTACCTAAGACTGCTTTCCGATCTCGCTATGGTCACTACGAGTTTTTGGTGATGCCTTTTGGGTTGACCAATGCACCTGCCGCATTCATGGACCTTATGAATAGAGTGTTCCGGGCATGCCTTGACCGTTTTGTGATAGTGTTCATTGATGATATTTTGGTGTACTCCAAAAACTTGAAGTTGCATGCTAAGCATTTACGTTATGTCCTACAAACTTTGAGGAATCATCAGCTTTATGCAAAGCTTAGCAAATGTGAATTCTGGTTAGACAGTGTGGGATTCTTGGGTCATGTGGTTTCAGCTGAAGGGGTTAGTGTGGACCCTAAGAAAGTAGAACAGTAACCCACTGGAGTAGACCCACCAGTGTTACGGAGATTCGGAGCTTTTTGGGCCTTGCAGGCTATTATCGACGTTTCGTGCAGGACTTCTCCAAAATAGCCGCTCCTCTCACCAGGTTAACAAGAAAAGGTGTGAAGTTCGAGTGGTCAGACAAGTGTGAGGAGAGTTTTCAAGAATTCAAGACTCGTCTGACTAGAGCTGCAGTTTTAGCCTTGCCTGATGATAGTAGAGAGTACGTGATTTTCAGTGATGCTTCTCGGCAAGGTTTGGGGTGTGTATTGATGCAACATGGAAATGTGATTTCTTATGCATCTAGACAATTAAAACCACATGAGTTGAATTACCCCACCCACTACTTGGAATTGGCGGCTGTGGTTTTGGCGCTCAAGCTGTGGAGGCACTACCTGTACGGAGCTAAGTGTCAAATTTTCACTGACCACAAGAGTCTTCAGTACGTGTTCACTCAAAGGGAGTTGAATTTGAGACAACGTAGGTGGATGGAGTTGATTAAAGACTATGATTGCACCATAGAGTATCACCCCGGAAAGGCGAATGTGGTAGCAGACGCACTCAGTCGGAAACCCTCTTCGAGCTTGTCGCACATGAGGGTAGTCCGAACCTCACTTCTTTATGAATTGCGAGCTACGGGAGTAGAGCTGGCAGTGGATGAGATTGGTGCTTTGGTGGCTAGCTTCCATGTGAGACCAATTCTAATTGATAGAGTGCGAGAGGCACAGTTTGAGGATCCCTCTTTAGAGCCAATAAGAGTTAAGGCTTTGAGTCACTTGCAAGAGGATTTTTCTAGTAAGAGCGATGGGACTTTATTATTTCGAAACAGGCTTGTTGTCCCAAATGATCAGATGCTTAAGCAAGGAATCTTGGAAGAAGCACATAGCTCTGCCTATGCCATGCATCCTGGTAGTACGAAAATGTATCGAACTTTGAAGGAATTTTATTGGTGGCCTAATATGAAGAGGGAAATTGCAGCTTTTGTAAGTAGATGTTTGAGTTGTCAACAAGTGAAAGCTGAGAGGCAAAAACCTGCAGGGTTGCAGCAACCTTTACAGATACCGATGTGGAAGTGGGATCATATCACCATGGATTTTGTTTATGGTCTACCTCGTACCAGGAATGGGCATGATGGTATTTGGGTGATTGTAGATCGGTTAACCAAATCAGCCCATTTTCTTCCAGTTCGGAAAACTTTTAAGTTGGAAAAGTTGGCAGAATTGTACGTGAATGAAATTGTGAGACTCCATGGTGTACCTGAATCCATTGTTTCTGATCGGGAGCCCCGTTTTGTTTCTAGATTCTGGAAAGAGATGCAAGCTGCTTTGGGGACCCGTTTGCATTTTAGTACCGCCTTTCATCCTCAAACGGATGGTCAATCAGAGAGGACCATTCAGACTTTAGAAGACATGTTGAGGTCTTGCGTAATGCAATTCAGAGGTAACTGGGATGATAAACTATCTCTGATAGAGTTTGCTTATAATAATAGTTATCATTTCAGTATTGGTATGGCACCTTATGAGGCCCTGTATGGGAAACAATGTCGTACACCTCTTTGTTGGAATGAAGTGCGAGAAAAAGAACTTGCTGCTCCAGAGATCATCCACACCACGAATGAGAATATCAAGGTTATCAGGGATAAGCTTAAGGCTGCTCAGAGTAGGCAAAAGAGTTATGTTGACAACCGCCGAAGAGACCTTGAATTTCAAGTAGGTGATTGGGTGTTTTTAAAATTGTCTCCTTGGAAAGGTGTAGTTCGCTTTGGGAAGCGTGGGAAGCTCAGTCCAAGGTACATTGGACCTTATCTGATTACGGAGCGTATTGGGCCAGTGGCTTATCGGTTAGAGCTATCTCCCGAGCTGTCCAAGATACATGATGTTTTTCATGTTTCCATGCTTCGTAAGTATGTTGCGGATCCTTCACACATCTTAGAAGAGCAACCCATTAGTTTGAAAAAGGATTTGACTTATGAAGAACAACCAGTTGCCATTCTTGATCGAAAGGAGCAAGTGCTGAGAAACAAGGTTATACCACTTGTGAAAGTACTTTGGAGAAGCCATGAGATAGAAGAAGCTACTTGGGAGCTAGAAGAGCATATGAGGCAACATTACCCCTATCCCTTTGATTGACAGGTACGTAAATTTCGGGGACGAAATTTTTTTAAGGAGGGGAGATTTGATACGTCCCGATCCCTGTTTAATTTCTGATTAATTTCATTTAAATTTCACGCCCTTGAGTTTTGTTCGTTTTGGTGGTGGAGCGGAAATTCGTTTGAGTCGAGTGGGAGAAAACGTTAGATTAAATCGTTGAGTGAGTTTCGTTTCGTCGGAAACAATTAAAAGTTCGTGACGGAAATTAAAAACTTTCCGTTTTGGGCCGAGTATAAATAGCAAAATGTTTCCCAAAAAGGAAACTTCACTTTTCTTTCTTTTTTCCTCTCTTCTCCCCGTGCCTCTCTTTTCCCCTTTCTTCTCTGTTTTCTTCTTCCCGGTCAGTCCCTGGAACCACCACCATCACCGGCCATCCGGCCACCACCTCAAGCCTCACCGACGCCGGACGAACTGCTTCAACCTCCACTCCTCCCTGCAGCAGCGGCGCAGCTCCTCAGCCACCGGCCGGCCGATCTCCAACCAATTCGGTGGGAGGTGCTACACCCTCAACCGATCGTTTCTTGGCCGGATTTAGTGAGGGGAAGGGAAGAACACGACGTTGGTCACCACCTCACCCAAGGAATCGAAGCAAATCGGCCTAGGTAAGGAATTTTGGAGTTTTGAAAATTCTAGGGTTTTTGTGAATAGTGCCGATTTGGGGATTTTGAGAAATTGAAACCCTTAGGCTTAGAATTGGTGATGGTTGTAGAAGAGAAAGTTGTTAGAAATGTGGAATTGAAGCTTGTGTTGGAATTTGGGAATTTTTGGGCGGCGGCGGCAGCGTTGACCGCCGTTGACCGCCGCTGCTGCCGGCGGTGCCGCCGCCGTGGGGGTGTTCTGAGTTAGAATTTCGGTTGTTTTTGTTAAGTGCATCGTGTTAGCGTTATTTTTGGAATTGTTTGAATTTTCTAAAGGAGGTTAGGAATTATTCTAAGTATTTGGAATTTGTAAAGTTTGGAAATTATTGGATTTTTGGTGATTGGGAGAGATTGTCGCCGGGGCAGCCGCCATGTGCGGCGGCTGCAGTGGTGCAGACCGGCAGAGTGGGGAAGGAGAGTGGTTTGGTTGCCGTTTGGGTTGGTGGCCTTGGACGGAGTGCCGCTGTTTTGGGCGGCGGTGGCGGCGGTACGGATGCCGTTGCTGCGGTGGTGGCGGCAGCAAGTAAGCAAAGGCTAATATGAAATAGTTCCTACGTATTTAGGTGTATTGGAGGAAATTGTGAGAGTGAGGACGGTTGATTTGAGTTTCTAAATTGTTATCGAGTCTGAGGTTTTAAATATGTTCTTTGACAGGCCGAGGAGAGACTCTTCGGGAGGAGGACACGAGTCGGAGGTCGACTTAGTACAGTGAGTGGACTTTTGTTTTAAAAGTGATGCATGCATACATATTTGGTTTTATGGGGATTTAATTATATGGGATGATTATTTTTTTGTTAATGTTTTGCATTATCGAAAAGTTATAAAGTTGTTTGAATTAATGATTGTTTCCTTTCGATTTTAAATTGGTTTATCATTTGAATTGGATTAAATTGTATCCATGATATTATGCGTATATTGATATTTGATCGGAAAAAAATGAAATTTTCATATATTATATGATTTGACATATTCCGAAATTATAATAGTCGAGATATGTGGATTTCATGTATTTTATACGAGGCTGGGTTGATGTTTGAGTATCATTATGAGTATAAGCCTCGGATGTACGGTCGGGGATCGTACAGATGGCACTACCAGATACGGCCGAATAGCCGACGAAAATTTTTTCGTCGGCCATTCCATTTTTTCGTCGACTATTTTAAAGTTATAGCCGACGAAATAATGTCAATTTCGTCGGCTATAACTGCATTTTGGGCAAAAAAAAATACCGGATCGGAGGAGGAGAAGGAGGAGGAGGAGGAGGAGGCCGGAGGAGGAGGAGGAGGAGAAGGAGGAGGCCGGAGGAGGAGGAGGAGGGGAAGGAGGAGGAGGAGGGGAAGGAGGAGGAGGCCGGAGGAGGCCGGAGGAGGAGGAGGAGGGGGGGGAAGGATGAGAGAAAAAAGGCGGGAGGAAGATTTAAAAGATTTAGAAGGAGAATAGCCGACGAAATACAATGTTTCGTCGGCTATACTTAGAGAATAGCCGACGAAATTAATATATTTCGTCGGCTATACTTTGAAAAATCAACAGCCATTGGATCTGAGCCATCCAACGGCGGACAATAAAAAGGCGCGGATCAAGAGTTTAGCCGACGAAATACAATGTTTCGTCGGCTATACTTAGAGAATAGCCGACGAAATACAATGTTTCGTCGGCTATACTTAGAGAATAGCCGACGAAATTTGAATGTTTCGTCGGCTATTCTATAAAAACATACTAAACTGCGGTTTTGAGGCCCTAAACGAACTCGAAAGCCCGAAAAAGCCCACACGTCGTAGCATAGCTACGAGTTTGATTCCTGGCGTCGTTCCCTTTCCTGAATGGTATCACAATCGTCATTCGGACGCCGGACGCCAAATCTACAGTAAACCGGGTTTTGACTGATTTCATTATTTCGGCACACGGATTTTATCGGAATCTTGTCATTTTTCAACCGTAGACGTATTTCATTATTTCGGTCATATCTTATTTGACGACATATTTGTATTTGAAGAGTGTACGTATAGTAACTATTTGAAACTATACATTCACTTAAACACTTTAGTAAACAAGTTAAGGAACATTAGTACATATGTTCCGATTTTGAATCTAAAAGTTTGGAAAATCTATTCCAACCGTCAGATATCACCGTTAAGATTAAATACATGTATGAAAAAAAATCCAACTACATCTGACAACGTTAAAGGCTCGATCGGGACGGTCAACCGGGTGAGTCAAACCTCTAAACGCTTTAAAACGGAAATTGGCCCGTCTAAATGACGTTTTTTGGCCTGATCTTCAATAGAGAATAGTTTCAGATTGATGAGACGCGACTAATCGTATAAAAATTTTCCACAAAATATTTACCGACCGTAAGGCTACCTATAGGAAAACGGGAGTAAAAAACAGTTAACCGCAACATTCGGCACACAGATTTTGTCGGAATCTTCCCATTTTTCAACCGTAGCCGTATTTCAATATTTTGGTCATGTCTTATTTCACGACACATTTGCATTTGAAGGATGAAGCAATGGTTTGTCGATAGTGATAGAAAATGGAAACTGCTCTTTTTTTGTTTTTTTTTTAATCATAGCCGACGAAATCAAACCTAGTATTCGTCGGCTATTCTTTTGTCGTTTTCTGTCAAAAATAATCGTATAATTATTTTTTTAAAAACTTATGGCCGACGAAATGCTTAATTTTCGTCGGCCATTGTTCGTAAAATAATTATTTTTAAAAAACGTATGGCCGACGAAATAATTAATTTTCGTCGGCCATTGTTCGTAAAATAATTATTTAAAAAAAAACTTATGGCCGACGAAATAAAAAATTTTCGTCGGCCATTCTTCCAAAAGTTTATAGCCGACGAAAACTTTAAATCGTCGGCCATTATAGGAGTATAGCCGACGATTTTTCATTTTTACCGACGAAAAAAAAAATCGTCGGCCATTCTATGGGAATGGCCGACGAAATTTTTTTTTTGCCGACGACAAAAATTTTCGTCGGCCATTCTTGGGAATAGCCGACGAAAAAAGTGTTTCGTCGGCCGTTTTTTTTTTTTCGTCTGTCTTATTTTGGTCATGTCTTTTTTTCTTGTAGTGTGGATATATATATTTGAGGGGAAAATGGTTTTGATTTGTTTTCGGATTTGCACCATTCGAGGGTCCACGTTATTGTATATTGATGCTAGCTAGCGGGCCTCATCCCACGCGAGGTGACGACTTGACCATATAGGTCAGATTCACGCTCGGTGGTCGACGTAGGATTGTGTATATTGAGGCGGTGACGTGTCTAGGTAGTAGACTTAGACACGGGGGGAGTCAATAGGACTCTCGGACCCGGAGCCTGACGAGGTTCCAGTTATTATGGTGGATGAATTTTCCCCTGTTACATGGCCAATGGGATTTGGTCATGATGAGATGTTTTCTTTTTCATTGAATGGTTGCGGGAATATTTGTTTTATGAGGTTTTTCGACTTTTTATAAATTCCCGAACCAGAGGGGCTGGGATATGTTTTTATGGAAAGACTATTTATTGTTAAAATGAGATTTTTATGATAAAGGCATGCATCGTGAATTTCTGTATATTATAAAAATTGTGGAAAGTAAAATATAACTGTTCATTTCATTATTGTAGTTATTTGTAGAACTTTTTGTCCACTCACGCTAATGTTTTTAAATTACTTTCCCCTGGGCCCTTTGTTTTCAACTGCCCAGTTTTGCAGAGTTGTCCGGTGCCCGAGACAAAGATCATAGTTCCTCTTTTCCGCTGCTTGAAGTGTAGGTTATTAGTATAGCCTACTTGTATCTTTTATTTTCCTTGGTTGTATAGTGCTCGGATACTCAAGTGTGTATTTATGTAACACTACTTTTAATACTGTTTGGTTGAACCTCAAATATTACGTTTTTTGGAAACTTTTATTTATCGTTTCTTTCTATAAAAAGTGAACTGTTGTTGGTTGTTGAGAAGTTATTTGTTTTTCGGGGGAGCAGGTGGCTCCATGAGTCAGGCTGGTTTTTATCGAAGTGTTTTTGGGTTTTGTTTTTCAGGTTAGGGTTGTCCATTTTAAGAAAGGTCATGCCGAATTTTCGGTAGAAACCTCTCTTGAAATGGTCCCCGCAGGATTTACTCTGAGTAACAGTGTGTTACTTGGGGCGGGTCCTGTCAGAAAGAAATACTTGCCTTAGAGTTTGTGTCTACTGACTATCAATGGGCTGACATATTCACAAAACCATTGGATACTGAACGTTTCATGGTTCTTCGAAACGCCATTGGAGTTTGTTCGAAATATTGAATCTTAAATCATGGGACACTTTATAAGGTACGTTTATATAGTTCTTGATCTAAACCTCGCCTTGATAATAATTGTGGTGTTCCTGGTCATTTTTTTTTTTGTAAGGATTATTTCTCTTGTCTACGTTTCTGTTTGCTTGTTTGCTTCAGTTTCATTAGCCTCTGTAAATTCACACAATTCACATGTGCTTTCTCTGTGATGAATTATTTTTGAGTTGAGTCACCTAGTCAGGAGCAGGTGTAGTCGAATATTGTACTTCGTTACTGACTGTATAAAAAGTAAACAGAAAAAATAAAAATATTATTGTTGCAGTCTTTTGGCCAGGTTAGTTCTACTCTTCAGGTGTTGACTAACTACTCGATGCCTGCTGGAATGGACTGGGTTGGTCACCCCGGTGGTTAAATGTAACTGTGTCAGTTTAGTTGACCATGTGACATCCTTGTTATGTCTAGTACCCTAAAGTCATCTGACTTGGGAGTTACTGTCACTTTACTGTTCACGTATTATAAAAGAATAAAGATGGTCGGAATAAGGGGGAGAGTTGTTGGACATTTTGCTTGCGAACTTAATTACTCCTCTAAAATTCTTCTTCACATTGAAGCACAAAATGTAACGCACCTCACGTATTTACGCTGGCTAATGTCTCTACATAGTGAACAGTCTTACAAAAGCTCTGATTTGTAGTTATAATCTTTACTAACCTCAGCTGATCGGTTATATCATATTTATTATTCCTGGATACGTGTTTTGCATGAACTATATGTTACTATCTTGTATGTGGGTTCTCTATTTAATTTTTAGTGTTCTGAGCATCTTAGTCCGTTCGTGTTACCATGAAGTATGTTTAATTCACTATGCCTATAATTTTCAGAACTTATGTTGCATCACGGTTTAGTTGCCACAAACATAATTCCGTTAGGCTTCCACATTCATTGTGTCCGGCTTTGGTATAAATTGAATTAACAAGTATTCTTAATTGACCTTATCTGTTGCTTGGTTTAAGTCACCTTATCTATTGCTTAATTGTCCGGGTTTGGTAATATACAAGTATTCTTAATTGACCTTATCTGTTGCTTGGTTTAAGTCACCTTATCTGTTGCTTAATTGTCCGGGTTTAGTAATATCAAACCTTATCTGTTGTGCACGGTTTTTGAAACCTACTTCTGTTCTGTCTTCCTTGAATACGAGTTTCACTCAGTTTAAGTTTCACTCTGTTTAATATGATACAACTCAACACGAGACTTCGGTAAAGGTTTCTCTTCTACAAATCAACTAGAGTTCTTCCTGAATCAACTAGAGAAATCCGGTAAGTGTATCTTCTTCCATCTTTTCTTCCAAAAGACTCATTATGATTACTTTTTTCATGATTATCTTTCACAGGATTCTTCAACCTTATGAAAGTCTGTTCATTTATAACTCTTCCTGTGTTTTCTGGATCTGGGGCTTTCTCCTATATATATGCGTTGATATCTTGAGTTTCTTTCATTTCATACAATCTATTCTTCTTCTTGCTCTTTCAATTCTTCTTAAAATCAAAATCAGTATGCCTGCAAGAAGAGAGCCTCGCCATGATCATCCTGCCTCTCGCTGTGAGCATCGTGCGGCTATACGAGCTCGCACTTTGGAGGATCTTGATAACCAACGATCTATAGCGTATATGCATGCTCGTGCTGAAGTTCGGAGACTTGAAGCTGATCAACTTCACCGGGAGGAGCATGATTCCAACTCTGTCCATGACATCGTGATCGAAATGGCAAGGCTTGGCCACCATATGACGTCTCAAATTGATCGCGTCCAGAGGGCTGCTGATCATGAACGTACTGCCATCATGCAATGGCTTTCACAAATTGCTAGCTCTGTCGACTCACTTGTGCGTCACTCTGTGTCGCAACCATCTGTTCCAGCGTCTATACCTAATGCTTCTCCTGTTACAATTCCCTCGTCTGGCGCCACTCCTGCAGGTGTCAACCTTTGGAACTCTCTTATCCAATTTCAACAGCAGGAAGAGGCACAAGCTAGGACTGCTGACGCTTGGAGTTCTTTATCTAGACGACATAGTCGCATGGAAGCTGACGTCAGGGAAGCTACTGAAGATCGTTGGAGGGCTGTTCCTGATCCCTCCCGTCGACCGGACACTCCTCACCCTCGTGGTCATTTTAGTGGCTAGTAGTTTTTGAGTATGATTGTGTGGTTCTTTCTCTTTGTCCTTCATGAACTTAGGGGGAGAAATCAAGCTTGCCTGCCTTTCTTTTTGGCTTAATTTCTAGTTTTTGTTAGTTCTCTTTTAGGCTTAGGCATTTTGAGGTTTAGTTTTGAGTTAGTTCTTTTATGTTTCTTTGTAATCGAGTGTTCTATTGGTTTAGTGTTTAATATCAACTCGATTTTTTAGATTTGGTTCAGTGTTTATTACTTACGCTTAATACTTTGTGCAGTATAGTGTTACTCTTATCTTTGATGCAGGTTTGGTTAATGCTTGATAACGAAAAGTCCATGGAAGGACAAAGGGGGAGATTGAAGATATGTGTTGTCCATCCATGGAATACTGCTGCACAAAGAATGCTTGTGTTCATGAAGAATCGGGATGCAGTTCGAATGTACTCTTGCTCTGCTTGGAGACTTCTTGGGTGTCCTTATCAAATTGGAGAATGTTTCTGATTTGTGGTTACTGGATTTGCGGGACGTACTGCTAAACGAGTGATAGAAGCCTTGTTTATCTTGGTATCTTCTACTGCATTGATATTGATTAATGATGCAGTGGTTGATAAATATCCATCTTCAATCAACGTGTGTATCAAGCATCTGTTTCTTGACGGACTCCTTGATTTTATATCTTGATCTCCAAGGAACACAGGAGAGATTACTGAGGAGATGAGAATGATTTGTTTCAAGTATTAGATACTTGCTGGACTCTTCTTGCGGGACAGATTGCTGGCGTGAGTTTCAAGTATTTGATACTTGCTGGACTCTTCTTCTCCTTACTTGATTGCCAAGAAATATCAAGAGGCTTTGCCGGTCTTGATGCATATATATAGAGACCTTGCTGCCTCTAAGAACGCAGCAGACAGAACACACAGAAACAGAAAGACAGAAAAAAGAAGAAGAGAGATGTTTAAAGAGAGAACACTACAAGATATGCAATAGCATCCTCTTTTGATAGTGTTGAATCGTAGAGAGAGTTGTGGACTTAGTGTCCTTAGCATTTTTGTGTGGACTTTGTGTCCTTAGTATTATGTGGACTTAGTGTCTAGAAGATCAAGACTTGTGTAGTCTTCCGATATAATCTTCCGTTGCAACCTCAACTTGAGTAGTTGACCGAAAATTTGTAAACTCAGTATCAATTTAATACAGTTACAAGTTTTGTTGCTAAAATTAGTTTTTCCGCTATATATATATATATATATATATATATATATATATATATATATATATATATATATATATATATATATATACACACCCTACTTGTGTTGAAATTGTTCTATCTAATATTTTCACCACCCCAGTAGCTAGCTCCTGAGCACTAACAAGTTTCAGATACTTATTCATGGAATTATCGTTATACTTCAATCTCTCTGTGACACTGACTTCAGTATCTTACTCACAAGC
The DNA here is from genome assembly GCA_963682095.1 of Potentilla sterilis. Lineage (NCBI taxonomy): Eukaryota > Viridiplantae > Streptophyta > Magnoliopsida > Rosales > Rosaceae > Potentilla > Potentilla sterilis. Next base: position 23,912,713 of record OY821764.1, read on the forward strand.
AGCTGCCATTCTTTTTCATCATTTTCAAGTGTTATTGGACGCATGGTGGAGGTGCCCCCCGTTGGAACTTTTTTATAAAAAAAGGACCGTAGTCCAAGTTAGGAAACTCAGTTAGAAGTCATGGTTACAAGTGTAGTTAGCACATTGCTTAAGTAATGAATGGAATAGGTAATGTTTGAATCATTTAGCTTGACCTAGAGAGATAATTGTTTCTTTTTTTTTTTATATATAAGAAAATGTTGAGAAATATTGACAATAGGGTGAAAGTGGGACACGTGGAGTAAAAGAGACGCGTAGAAGGGAGAAATGATAAATTTAGGGTTGGGGGCAATTGGGGATCGCAGACAGTTAGAGAAATGACGAGATTCTCGTTAGGCGGAGATGAAGATGGAGAAGGACCCAGCAGGCATAAACGACGTCGTCTTGTTCTTCGCACTCCTGCTCCTATTTCTCGAGGAAGCCGACCGCCTGTTGAGGAGGACGATTTTGCTTCAGCATCCTCGGATTCCGAAGAAAGTGATTCCGAAGATGAAACAGAAGAGCCGCCGACCACTCTCGAAATGGATTCTGTCTTCGCAGCTCAACAACAGACTGCTCTCACTGGCCCCACCTCGGATAGGTCTATTTCGATCACCCTGGCCGACCCGGATGTCCTCGATTGTCCAATTTGCTGTGAATCATTGTCCGTCCCTGTGTTTCAGGTCTCTTCTCATCTTACTATTCAGATAATAATAACAAGAGTACAATCTGCTTTTAAGGTTTCATGTTTCTATTTACTATGAAACTTTGCTTATGCATTGGTTTTTGTCTCTTCAGTTGCAGTTTAGGTTTTAATATGGGTTTAGATACATATAATTTTAAGAGATGTGTGATTCTGTACAGTGGTTATTTGGATTATTTAGCTGTGAAGAATTTAGAGAAAACTCTCTCTATGTCTCAAGGAGAGAGAGCCATTCTTGAAGTCGATAATAATGTGTGCAATTTATGGTGACGGTCAATGGGATACAGAAGAAGTGAACACCTGACCTTAATACCAAATCAAATGACCATGGAGTTGTTTTTAGGCCACTAATTATTAGTACCTTTGTGCAATGGTCTGCTTGAGTTGCGTGTTGCTCTTTATTTTATGCTTTTATCTGCATAAATTAGGGTCTAGTTTCAGATTCCAAACATGGTAGAAGGTATGGTTACCCTTTTCTCATGAAGGGAGTGTAGAAATAGTTTTTCAGATTTCTATTAGATACCAATTATTTACTCAGGAGTTAAGTTTATGCATCATAGTCACAACTTTTTTAATTCAAGTGCAAGATATTAATATATATATATATATATATATATATTATATAGAAATCTCAATATATAAGCATTGGCGATCTTTTTATAATTAATGATTTGAATCATTGTTACACGCACTTATTTTAATCCCTGTAATTTACTCATTGCAGCTAGGCATTTCTATAATACCTTCTATCTTTTTTGATCTTACTACCCTTTCCAAGTATATCATTCTCCAATAACAATTGAGGTACACTCATCTTGAGTCTTAATATAGCGCACTAATAACTCTTTTGTGTTTGGATTTTCAGTGTGAAAATGGTCATATAGCTTGCTCCTCCTGCAGTACGAAGATTAAAAATAAATGTCCCACCTGTTCCTGGCCCATTGGTTATAATCGTTGTCGTGCCGTTGAGAAAGTTCTAGAATCAATTAGACTGTCTTGCCAAAACATCAAGTATGGTTGCAAAGAATGGATGACGTGCAATAAGAAAAATGAACATGAAAAGGCTTGTATGCATTCACCTTGTTCATGCCCCCATTCAGGCTGCAACACTGTCTCTTCAATGAAGCAGTTATACCAACATTTCAGCAGTAATCATATGAACTCTGCGACACGCTTCCTGTACAACTGCAGCTTTTCAATTACAATAAACTTTAATGACAAGTTTCAAGTTCTTCAAGAACAGAATGGTGGCATATTGTTTATCCTTGACAATGAAACTGAAGTTATAGGAAATATGCTGAGGCTTAGTTGTATTCAACCTAGATTTATGGGAGGCTTTTTCTATGATCTTACTGCTAAAAGAAAAGGATGTTTACTCAGATTACAGTCCTTCACAAACAGCACTCCAAGCCATGTTCATAGCCCTACTTCATCTGGCTCCCTTATAGTACCGGGTGATTTTTTCAGTTCTTGTGGCCGGCTCGAGATTGATATCTGCATATGGCGTAATGGTCAGTGCCCCCCATCCTTCCAATCTATCAATGTTACTTAAGTGAATTATTCTTTCAATTCTGTATTGTGCTAGTAGTGACATTAAGTTGTTGGATTCACTCTTTTAATGAATGTAACAGTAGATGCTTTCTATTTCAATTGATGTTGTATCTTTTTTCTTTCCTCACTGTGATGAATGTATATTTTGCGGTATAGAGAAGCATCTTGTCATATTATTTTCCCTCCCTGAAATTTTTGAGCAAACAAGAGAAGTTTTCCACACAGAAAGTTATGCTTTGAGGTGGAATGGGAAATCTTTTCAGTTGGTCAAGTATGCAAATGGGGCAATATGTTTGTCCTAAATTTCATGTCCCATCTGCATTATAAAACCATGATCATGTTCTATTTCTTTTCTGAGTTTGTAACCAGCCGTGTTGAGCTTTAAATAGTACTACTGTTTCTCCAAAGGGAAGAGGGATGTGGGAATGGGTTGGGCTGTTGGTTTGAAGAAGAGGACAAAAACTGAAGAACAAATGCAGTTTATGTATGCGTCTAAGGCAAGTGGATGCTGCAGAATAGGTTGCTGATGGTTGATGTTTTGGTTAAATGAGTTCTTCTTGATGCACTTTTATGTTTTTTCTAATTACATGAACTCAAAGCAACAACAATTATAACTTCTCTAGTCAAAAACTCACGATTTCCTGTCTAAGAAATAAAATTCATGATTTCCTGCTTAAGAAATAAAAACTCATGCTACTCGACCTAATGATACAAGACCAAACTTTCATGCAACTAATTTGTGAAGGGTGGAGCAGGTAAAGATCGGGTCACTCATAAAACTTTCATTTTGGTCAGTCTGTCCTGCCTAAATCGATCTATATATACGTGAGTGTCCTGGAAGAGAAAACGTGAAACTGACCAATGTCGGGGACGACCAATTCTATTCATGATCACTTTGAGTTGTTGAATAATATGAAGGTATATGCATGCTACATCCACATTTTAACTCTGTTTATCCCTATCACTCTTTTCTTCACTCTCTTCTTCTACTTGATCCATTTGTCGTGCAGACACATGTTCTTAAGGCACACATTAACTGTCAAGGATGTGTAGAGAATGTGAGAAAACTCCTCCGCAAAATTCAAGGTACGTATTCATCTCTTTTATGTTCATCATTTTGAGGAAATGCATATATAGGCAGTGTGGAATTGAATTTGAATAGGGGGTCTCAGTTGTCTACAGTGTAAACATAGATGCAGAAGAAGAGATTATCACAGTGGTAGGCAACGTAGATTCTGCTACTTTAATCAAACGATTGGCCAGGGCTGGTAAACATGCACAGTTAATTTGGTGCACTCCAAGTCCTCCTAGAAACCACAATATTCGAACACTACAAATCATGGAAAATGAGCAGATTAAGCTTCATAATAATCAAGGTGTTGGACTTGATGGCCATAATGATTATCTTCATCATCAATTTGGTGCCTTTGAAGATATTGCTTCTTTTATAGGAGGAGGAATTGCAGCTCCAATGCCACAATATTATGAAGCTGGTCAAAACTATTCACCATCAGCTGACCATCAGTTCCACCTTGAGACCCACAGCAACAGCCACCAGTTCTGATCACAAAAAATTACATGCATCTATATCCAATCCTCATTCCTAGTAATCTTAAATTACCATTTTCATTGGTCTTTCTAATTATGTTTGCTTTGTATTTGATGTGTACTAATAAGTTTGGTTCGGATATAAGTAGGACTATTCCATCTCAATGTTTGTTACACATACTCAATTACTTGCCTAAAGATTTACCACAGAAAGCTGCAAATTAAAGACTCGATAAAAAGAAAAATGAAAACAAAGCTGAAAATATGTGCAAAATCTACGTCGAAAATACAGAGAATAAGAGTATATACAGCAAGTCAGCAACAACACAAGCACGAAGCTGTTTGTAAACTACAATTATTTACAATCATGTTATGATTTGTGTAAAGACTAATTTTATTTTGTCGCCTTAACCTAACCATAAATAAGTTGGCCACTGCAATTCTAATTTCATTAGTTGTAGCCTTGTGCTCTCCAATTTTATTAGCGTTTAATCCAATATTTCATAAATTGAAAACGTGGCTGTAGACGGTTCTCATGTATGTCGATGTCAATAATTCACTAACAGAGCATGCAAAATTTCAATATAAAAGTTACTGTTAAAGGAAAAACACATTATGTGTCTTTGTCAATGTAACTGACGAGAGGTAATTAGGTAGTCATTATTGTCATTAATGTATTTACTATTACCGTTGTAATACTCACCCTATATAAATGGGATTATCAATGAAATGAGTAGACCAATTCTCATTTTCCTACAACACGTTATCAGCACTTTGCTTTAGCCAGAAAGAAAAAAAAAAGAAAAAAAACCCTAGGTCTTTGTCCCTGAAAAAAACCCCAGAAAAACACTTCTGCCGGCAACATTTTCGTCGGCAAAGAAGATCTCCTCCCCAGAAACCCTTTTTCCCGACAAATCCTTCGTCGGTAAAAGTAAAACCTAAACTCTGCCGACGACAGTTTTGTCGGCAGAGAATGGAAAATCTCATGGCACCCAGAATTCTTCTCTGGGCACCCTGCCGATCTCTGCTCCGCCGCCATCGCCGCCAGGCCTACCCAGCACATACTCCGGCAAGCCTCCCGATCTCGCTAGCTGTGCCGGATCTGCCCTAGCCTAGCCTAGCCTCGCCGCCCCTCCGATCGCCTCGCCCTCCTCCAGATCGGCCACGTCCCGGCACCACTACCCGGTGTTTCTTCCCCGATCGGCCTTCGTCGCCTCTACCTGCCTAGCCCAGCATCAACGACATCGATCTGGCTTTGTCCTCGACGCCGCCCGCGCTAGCGAATCCAAAACCGGCACCCATCGTCGATGCCGATCTGTTGCCCTCCCCGCCGCTCCAGCCTCCAGACCTTTGCCGACAAAGCTTCGTCGGCAGAAGCTTGATCTCGACCCGGACAAGTTGGGCCTGACCCGGATCTGGGTGACCCGACCCACGAAAAAAAAAAACAGAATTTTCTTTTTGAAAAAAAAAAAAAATTTGAAGGTAATTTTCGAAATTACCACACAGTAATTTATATCTATTGTGTGACTATTTACTGTTTTCAAATTTCATCGTCAATATGAAATTATTAAATTTATATGATAAATGTGAAATATATATGATTAAAGTGACTAATCATATAAATATTGTTTATTTTCATGTGACATACCAATTACGATGCGCCGATAAATATGCGACGACCATATGGAATTGAAGATCGAGTAATCGTCTCATATGCAGTTTATTTGGCAAACTAACAAATAAGATCTAATTAAAGTTATCATTTTCATTCAATCGTTAATGATATAATGCTCAAACTGATCTTATTATATTATGACATATACTTATGAAATTTGAGCATCATTATATGTCTATTTTATTATGTTAAATAATTACTTTTATTTAACATGTTATTTAGTTTGAGCATTGCCATGATAATGCAATTTCATGAGCATTATAATATAGATAAAAAATGGACAAACCAACTATTGTGATAAAGCATATTCACCAAGCAAGAAAAATATGACCATTACAAATTTCGGTCTTGAAATCCAATTTTTATTTCTTGAAAATTTTTCAAGATAGATATCTTATTAATTGTGTAAAAAGTAACGATAATGGAATTTCATTAACTTCACATGCAATGAAAATGGAGAAACCAAAATTTTACTGTGATAACGTAATTTCACAAAGCATCGGATTTACCATAATGTATCTTGGTTTATATTAGTTGTCGTGAATGTCATTTAGACCGTGAAGCTAATACATTTTATTTTTCCTATATTTTATAGATGGTTTAACCATCACAGTTTAGTTTTGACATATTGGACTCTGAAGAATTTGAGTACCAAATTCCCCTATTAAACCAACTAAGGCTTGAGCATGGTATATTTATGCAAATTGCTTTATATAAATAGCTAAGAAATAATTACAATATCTTGAATGACAATGTAAGGTCTGAGAAAAATAAATTTCCTGAAATAAATTATGCAAAGTAATGCAACAACCCTAAAACAAAGGGAAATGACGATGTAAGGTCTGAGAAAACAAAGGGTAATGACGATGTAAAGTTTGAGAAAAAGATATTTCTTGGAACAAATTGTGCACAGTAATGCAACAACCCTAAAACAAAGGGTAATTACCATGGACGTAAAGATTTCTATAATCATCCAAAAGCAAGTGGAGACAATGTACCATTTGAAAAAAATGACATAGGGGACATGTCATGTGCAGTGAAGCACCTGCCATTGTTGTAATTCAATGAACTATTGATACGTACATTATAAGCTAGCAAAGAATTTGCTACGACTTTCAATAAATATGAAGAATCATATGAGTACGCGGATTTTGAAAAAGTATCTTCAATATCCAACAATAACATTGAAAATGAGTTTACAACTAAAAACATAACATCTGGGAAGAATATGTTAAATGACAAATCTCATCATTGCAGCTATTAAAAGAGCAAAAAGGATCTGGCTCAATCCAAGATAGACTTTGATTAGTCTACTTTAAAAATTTTAAGATATCCTTATAAAGGCCATTACGCCTAAATACGACTTTTGGTCCTAAATTAGACTTTTGGTCTTAAAGTTTCTCTCTCTAAATTGGACAAGACTAAATGTAATCGTTGGCATGTTAATTTTTTGAAATTTCTCTAAAGGAATTGAGATTATTCAAATTTTATTCATAATATACATTATTCAATTGTCTATATCTAACTTTGCAAAGTATTGCATAAAGTAAAACAACATATCATAATATAGGCATGACACCACGAACTGTGGGCAAAGAAACGCACCATGTGATCCCTAGAATAATAGTACTAAAGGACAATGGTACTAATATATCACAAAAATAGCACAATAGTACTGAAGAACTGTAGTACTATAATGAAAGTGATAAGAATCTAAATATCTGTTCTTTTGGGATTCATAATGCACTTGCCTAACTGGGATTACAATACCCTTTTATTACAATCCCCATCGATTTACTCTAAAGAACTTGAGTTATGTTTCGATGTATATATTGAGCATATATCAAATTGACAATTTATGCGATAAAAGAAAATTAAATTTATTCCACATTTTAAAGAAATTTCTGCCACGATGTTCATGTAATAAGACATAGATGAGAATTTCATCTGAGCTCCTTTGCATTACCTCTAATGACTGCGGATGTAAACGAGTATTAGAGAAATTTATATGTCAACTTAGTGGGTTATATGTAACCGCTAATTGAATCCAAAGTCATAAGAAAATGATCTTTTGGAATTTTGACATAGATTGGCTTTGATATGGTGATCCGTACATTAAAGAAATTACTATGGACACCCATACTTTGGATGAATAGAAGCAAACACCAGAAGAATATGGTTCACACACGAAACTGAGGACGATCAAAGAACATTTTATCCTCAAATATTGTTTCGAGACAATCCATATAGGGTTGAAGACGTGTGTTCAATCCTTAAAATCCACCATTCCCCTAAGGTGATATGATAATATATTTGATGCAAAAGTATATGCACTTATATCCTATTATGCTTCTGACATCCATCGTGATTTTTTGAATAAAAGTATATCATTCAAAGCCAACTCGTAAAATTTATGATTGACACCATCATATGCAAAGGACACATGTATTCTCATTATATTCTTATATTGGATTCAAAGAGGATTCAGTGGATTGATTCAACCAACTTGCGGACAACTTATATATTTTATGGTGTTGGTTGTTGTGTCGATACGCTGGTCACGTGTCATGACACCATCCACAATTAAAATTTATGCTGCTTATGCTAGAAAGTCAAAGCACCTAGGCCGGGTTAATTTCTGTAGGTGTGATGATTTTATGGTTTATTATATGGGATTTGTAATGGACATCATATTCCTATATAAAAACTCAATTGGTCTCACGGAAAACGATTACAGTAATAGTCTTAATATTGGTAAAGCACACCAATACTTCTGTTTTGGGTTATGCAATTTTTGCATGCAGCGTTACTTTTTCATCTATGACCATCATCATTGAACCAATTTACACCATAGCTAGTGACTATGTGTGAGGATTTTAAAGGATTTCAAATGAACTTGTAATCCTTGAGCTCTTTTGGATTGACACGGATCTACAATCCTTGAGCTCCATTAAATGTTTTATGTGCCAAAATTGCGCCGCCACAGCGCACAATGATGAGTTACTTGAGATGAATAAATATTTATGCTAGATATGAACTTCCAGCTATAGTCCGCTATGTCGAAACCTTGACAGGCGATCTCCTCACCGCTAGATTTGCGGTGTGTCACTTTGATGAGACAGTCTTCCCGTCGTTAGGGGGAGATAAGAACAAGCATGTTCAAGTGGAACAACAGGAATTGTCGTGGTTTGTCCCCACTGTGTCTCATCTCGATCCCCAAAATCACACAAAGTAAAGTGTGCAGATGTCTTATACATTAAAGTGACGAGATCATATAAACATGCTGCAAATATACCTGCAAGGATTGTGTTTTATCAAAAGGACATGGTACCACCCAAGAGGAATTGGGTATTGCACTGCCACCATGGATGGTGGCATGGTGACGCCATAAGTGGCATAAATGGTGTCACAGGCCGTGGCTTTCCAAGGAAGAGGGGGAGGCCACCTTAGGTTCGATACATACTTGTGTAAAGGAAGAAAACAAGTTTGGCACAACCTGATCTATTGATCAGTGATACTCAAATCCGTCTCATGAGAATATTTATGGATTGTGGTTATCATTGGGGGACGCCTCAAATGTTAGAACCAATCCTTAAAGTATAGAGATCTCTACAAACACATTACACTAGTGTACATGACGTGGAATAATGAGTTTAATATCGAACCATACTTCGTTGAAAATGTCAACGTCGTAAACTGGCCTAATGGAAAGAAGCGATCCAGTATAAACAAAGAGATAGGTCTTTGGGCAGGTGATGCCGACACCGCAAATGTAAACCCTATCAAATATATCTTTGTTAGAATGCGTAATGAGAATAAGAGTATGTAGGCTCACCTTATGGCGCAAGGTCTCTGAAAAACGCACTGGAATCGACTACGAGGAGATATTCTCTCGTAATGGACTACGATGAGACAATCTCTCGTAATGGATGTCATTGCACTCCACTACCTTGTCAGTTTGGTAGTTTCCGAAAAACTGAACATGCAGCTTACGAAAAGTGATCAAAACATATATCTCTATGGAGATATAAATTAAGAGATATACATGAGGATCCTAAACGGACTTCATCCACCCAAATCAAGTGACTCTAGATCACATGAGTACGTTTGCAAAAGAAATTGAAACGTTCACTAAAGTGACTACTTGATTGGAAAGGGATTGATGAATTATGTCATTGCGTTTTCATTATGGATATATATGAACTCTAAATGAAATAAGAGAAACTCAGTGTATTGTAAATCCTAAGTTGAGAATGAAAAAGATTTTGGGAATACACAGTCTTGAAATGGAACTCAAGGACTGAATGATGGTGATCATCTATCAATCGGCTTAGACACTCTAAAGAATAAAGTGAGGCCTACATATATTCCCTTGATCAGTCGAAGTCTTTACTCTAATAATAGATCCATTTATCATCTAAAGGAAGATGATGAAAAAGTGTTGGGAAATGAAATTCTTATACAAGTGCAATCACGTATGATTGTACTTAAACACAATATGTAGGACTCGACCTCTCATTCGATGTAAATTTGTAAAGCTATGTTTAGCTCTGCGCCTACACAACGCAAATCATTCTTTCATTAAAGATATGAAAGATTTAGGCTTATTCAATCTCTACATAGAATGTGACATGATAAAGAAATTATCCACGTCACAGCTAACTATGCGTAAAGAAAAACGCATTAAAGGTGAAATAAGAAAATCTGTTGTCACAGATCAATTTCAAATCTCTTAATGGTTCATCCATACTCTAGACAAAGTTATGACTGTTTTGTTATATGAAGGTCATACCACGAGTGAACCTGATGTTCAATATGAACCTATGTGTTCGGTTCATGAACAACCTTATCCTCAAGATCAAAGTAAATCAAGTTGGATCTGAGGACGATGTGACAAGATTTAGTTATTAAATCATTGTTCAAAGTCATATTTGGAAAAACATGTGAAAATGCATAACTATGTTAATGTTACTGAAGCTTCCTTGATCAAATGAAAGAATCAAGATGAATCCCATGATTAATGTAAAAATCAGGGGGAGGTGCAGACATCAGGGGGAGTCTAGCACACACATGTTGTTTTCAAATGTAATAAGTGCGTTGTGCTCTTTTTCTCCTTCGATCAAAGTTTTATTTTCTCCCATTGGGTTTTTGTTACTTGGCAAGGTTTTTAATGAGGCAACACCACATGCACCATTTTACCTCTGACTCGGCACAAGGGGGAGTGTTAAAGGAAAAACACATTATGTGCCTTCGTCAATGTAACTGACGAGGGGTAATTAGGTAGTCATTATTGTCATTAATGTATTTACTATTACCGTTGTAATACTCACCCTATATAAAGAGGATTATCAATGAAATGAGTAGACCAATTCCCATTTTCCTACAACAGTTACTTTATTTTAGAGGGGATGTCCATCATCATATTTATAATTTGTAGGAGAATAATATGAATAATTGAATATGATCCGCTCTTTGGACTGCGTAAAAATTGAACGATGCGAAACTATCTAACAAGAACTTATGTAATCTCTGTGTTGCAAACTCTAGAGTGAAGCTTTAAATGTAACAAAGACATGGTAGGTAACTTTAACTCATTCATGAGAATTCAGGACCACGCTACACTCGTCTCCCCAGATTCCTCCATATTTCCACCAGATGACTCACCAACGTCAAAGTCTTTGAGCTCCAAATCACCTCTTCTTCGCCTTCTACCTCAAACATGCAGTAACACTAAGCCTAATTCTCAAAATCAAGCGTTGATCGCCCTTGAGTCATATACCCATTCAGAGATATAATTCGAGCCCCTTGGCGACCAGTCGTTCGAGCTATCCGAGTTGGAGTGGGAGAGGATAATGACTATACTCGGATGCTAGGACGATCTTGAGCGGAGCTCTTACAACTTCATCCGGCGAGAAGTGTTGGAGTATTGCTGTCTCGGGCGGGATCCCGGTGCGTAGCAAGTCTTAACGGTGACACTTTTGCTAACTGTTTAAAATACTAACTTTTGCTTGTCCTGCAGGTGCATCTTTCCGGGCGGTCATCAAACCCGACACCACTCTATCCATGGACGGTGAAGACCTTCTCGCGAGGCTGAAGGAGAAAGGCAAGGCCGTTTCGTGGACCTCGGTTGACGAGGAGTCAGGTCGGCTCACGGTTCATCCCGAACTGAGGGCCATGGATGTTGAGGACGACGCCTACATCCTGAGGCGTGTGAAGAGCCACCCTGCTGTGCCCAAGGCGGGACCCGGCAAGGGCAAGACTACCGGGGGGCCACTAAAGATTCCCGGTGGGGTGAGCCGGATCCCGTACCGGCCTGGGCCAGTCCCTCTGGTCACCCGGGTAGGCGCACAATCTTCTTCTTCTCCAGACGGGCAAGGGGAGAAGAGGTGGAGGATCATGGACGTTCCTCCCTCCACACTGGTGACGCTGACCGGCGGGTCGTCCGGTGAGAACCTGGCCAAACTGCTCAAGGTAACCAGCGGTGCATCGAGTTCCGCTGGGGAAAAGACTGCTGCTGCCCGGCAGAGTAGCCCCGCGCCTGCGGAGGCACAGAGGGGAAGCCCGGAGAGTGCGTTCGTCCGGCAGCTAGCAGCAGACTTGGCTGGCCTTAGTCTGGACAGACCTGGGGTTACCGGAGCCTTGGCGGGCGGGAACCGTCAGAAGTGCAAGGAGTCCGTCCTCCGGGTAAGAATTGCCTGGTGCCATTACACCGCTCGTAACTTATTACCTTTGCTGCTTGCCTAACTGATTGTTGTTATGCAGTTGCTGTACAGTCTGTACCAGCCGGATCCGAGCGAGGAGCTGCCGGAGCTGAAGAGGCAGGTGACCGCTCTGACAGAGGCCCGAGAGCGCCTGGAGGTGGAGAAGTCCCGGCTGGAGCGGGAAAAGGCCAGGTTGGAGGAGAGGGCCAAGAAGCAGGTGGCCAAGCTGGAGGAGCAGGTCCGGAGCCTAGAGAAGGAGAAGGAGCGGGCCGAAGAGGAGAGGGCCGAGCTGGAGGCCAAGGTGGACGAGCTCCAGGTGGGAGCTGCCGCTCTGCGCGCCGCCACTGCCGCTACGGCCGGGGAAGAGGACCCGGAACTGTACGAGCGGGTTGTTCTCAAATACCATGAGAGCGATCAGTCCCTTCAGTTCCTGGAGAAGGCCAGGGAATCGGGTATCGCGGACGCGTACACGGAGTGGGAGCAGAAGGGGTACCTGGATACCTCCCGGATGCCGAAGGCCGCTGATGAGGATATCCATGAGCAGTAGGATATCCATGAGCAGTCGGCGGAGGAGCAACCGGAAGGGGAGGGTGAACCTCAAATTGCTGAAGGCGCAGCTGCTTCATCTGGAGAAGCTCGTGGATTACCCGCTGAGGGGGGAAGCATGGTTCCTTGAGATTTTGCCTTTGCTCTTTTTTGTAAACTTGCTGGCACGGTTACTGCTTGTATTATTCCTTGACTATAAATATACTTGAGTTGGTGGAACCGGTGAATGTTTCTCAAAATTGTTTGCATATATCTTGTGATGCTACAGCGGTTGAACCGATAATATGCCAAACTAACCGCTTGGAGGCTTGGCGAGCCTACCAGCCCTGGCCTTGCTTCCGGTCGGGATCTGCTCTCCTTTCCCTTATATACCGCTGGAGCTGGCCGTTACTAATCAAACCCTCCACCGCTGTCTTGAGAGCAAAGCACTTGCTCGTTCGATGAGTAGCTTCATCATGATAGGAGCAGTACTTGCCCGTCTGCGCCGTGGTAAGTTTCCCCTTCGGGTACTTTCTCCTGGGCGGTGGGGGAATGATAATCTCGTTCTCAAGCAAAATGTCCTCGTATGAAGAGGTGAGAGCGGTGAAGACCTCTTGACCGGCCGGTTGTGCTGGCATGATTGCCAGGGGGCGTTCTTGCCGGTATTGCGCCGGCTTGTGCTAGCCCTGGGGCTTATCATGATAGGGCCTCTGCTGGCGTTGCCCCAATTTCTGTTGGGCCGGCTCGGTCGGGCGGCTCGGTTCTCGGTCCGCTGGCTTGGCTTGTCTTCTTGGCTGGGCGGGGGGTGCTCCTCCCGGGGGTGGTCTTCATGCTGCTCGTCCCGCTTCCTCTTCAACAGGTGATGCCCGTACGTTTCGTGGTCGGCCTGAGCATGCCTGATGGCCATTGCCATCAACTCGTCATACCCCTGCGGGAGTTCCACCCGTACGACGTAGGAAAACTTTCCTGGCCGGAGCCCTTGTTTGAACGCCATCTCAGCGATACCTTTGTCGAGGTTCCGAACCCCGGCCGTCGCCGTCTGCCAACGGTTGACGAAAGTCCTCAACTCCTCGCCAGACGCTTGCATGCAGTTGAAGAGGATGGTCGATGTCCGAGCTCCCTCGACCCGGAGGATGAAGCGGCCTACAAACCGGTCGGCCAACTGTTCGAATGCCTCGATCGAGTTCGTCGGAAGCTCATAGAACCAGCTGAGCGCCTCTTCAGACAGAGTTTCCTGGAAGATATTGCAGCATACTGCATCAGAGTAGCCCTTGGCGTACGTCTGGCATCGGAAACTATCCAGGTGCTGGTACGGGCAACCGGACCCTGAGTAGGTGAGCTTTAGGGACTTCTGGTTACCAGACCTCCCCGACTCCATAACCTGGTGCGAGAAATGGCCCATGCGCTCGTTGAACCGTGCGCCTTCCATCGGCCGTGCCGCTCTTCTCTCGTTGGCCTCCATTTGGGCTTTCGAATCCGACACAGTGTCGGCGAGCATCTGCAATGCCCGTGCAGTCGGGGTCACCACTTCATCCTCGAACGAAGTGTGGGGCGGGCGGGGCGTCGGCGTGCTCTTTGGCGGGGCCGTGTCGGCCGGTGAATCCACTCGTCCGGGATACTGGGCCTACTGCTTGATGACTGCCCTGCCTCAAACTGCTGAGATCGGACTGGCGGGGGTGCCTGTGCCCTGGCCATAGCGTCGTTGCGCTACTGTCCTCTCTCCAGGGCGGCTACCAGGGCAGCGTTCACCGCCTCCATTTCCTCGTACCGGGCGTTGGACTTGGCCCTATCCCGGTCGCCTTCCTCACGCAGGCGACCGACTTCTGCTGCCATCGCCCGTATCTCCCCAGCCATATCGTGCCGGTCGGGGCTGTACGTGGTGTCCCTGTCACTGTTGCAGTGCGGGCTTTCCTCTCGGTCGATCGGATCATCCGAGAACGTCAACGAAAAGCCCCGGTGTGTTGGCTGGTCGTCTTCCGCCGGGCCTTTCCCGCGCGAGCTATCGTGGTATGGCCCCGGCGTGCCGGTCGGCCCCCACAGCTCCTGTCTTCCTGATCGCCCTGGTCGCCGCGCTGCTCCCGCACAATGACCGGGGTGGAGATAAGCGTTTGCACTGGTGCAACACGCTGCTCCTCGGTGGCATTTCTTTCCTGTCTTGCTTCCGAATTCTCTGCCATTGATAGTGCATATGTGGTTTCTTGTCCAAAGGTTCCCACAGACGACGCCAATTATTTCTGCACAAACCCGGGGGCCTGGTAGAGACAGATGAATCGAAGTGTGATCTCCCGTAAACCTGCTTACTAAGGGGAATACCGGGCGGGCCGGTCTTCTCCTCTCCAATGCCTAAGTTAGTACAGTTGGAATGAATACAACTTTAAGCACGTATATAAGCGGTAGGAAGGATCAGTTACCTATTAATGAGGGTAGTTGAGGCCCTTATATAGGCTGCCGGGCGTGAGGTCTGGCCTCACCCTTCGATGTGGGACTGGTTCCCTTCTGTTTGCACACCAAAGGGCAGCTCTGGTGACCTCTTTGGCAGGCAGGCGCCCCCGGGCCCCTGGTAGCAGGATAGACGGCTGGACCCCGAGCCCGGGTGCTGGTGATCCGGTCTCGGGCCTCGGGCCGGCCCCTGGTACACTAGCTGCGGGTCTGTGGGCCTGCTGTAGCCCCTCTGTGGCTACTATCAACAACGCCCCTACAACCATTTTATCTTCCTCAGTGAATATCTTGAATAGTGAATTTTTAGATCATAATTCTCAAACATTTGTATGCCCTATAACTTGGAAATTACTTGTTCTATAAGCAATCTAATGTTGATTAATCCATTTTCATGTTTTGTAAAAATATTAACAAGAGGAGAAAAAGTGAAATTCCAGCAACTTTTCCGTGTACCACCACTTTTGGCGGCATTAATGGTGGCGCAACACCACTTGAAGCGGTACCATGCATTTTCCGGTCATCTATATAGAGGAAGAAAGGAGAAGGAGTACATAGTGTTATCATAACCAAATCCCAACCAATTTAGTTGCATTTCAACTCCACCACCTTCCTCCCTTTCCCACACCATCATTACTCTCTATATTGCCCAAAAGTCAGTCACCATCATCACTTAAAAATATGCCATGTTTTTAGAGTAATCATCATCTTTTTCTCTATCATTACACTACATCATCACTCCCATCCCTTTTGCCTTATTTTTGGGGAACTTTTTCAACTCTTACACTCTTCCTCTCCTCCCTAACATTTTGAAGAAGATGGCTGATCCAAATGTGCTTCCTCCCTCATTTTCACACTCCACTCATCTCTATTTAAGCCTCTCTCATCATCCATTCATCAATAACCACCCACACCACACTCTACCTCTTTTCTCTCTCTATTCTCTACATTTCTCACTACTTTTTCCTCCACAAACCTCCATAACCACCACCTTCAATCCATAACCTTCATTACTACCACCTTCAAGTCCATCATCTTTTACTTCTACCCATCTCATTCCATATACACAAAGCTTCACCACTCCTCCATCCTTCCATTCCACAGACCATCATCAAGTATGGAGAATGAAGAGGAGTCTAGTATAATTTGAGGATTCACCACCACCACCTTCATCATGACTATGACAAGGCATCCATGAGTTCATCCTCACCATCCTCAACTTGAGCTTTATTAGTCACTTCTCTACCTTTACTCTTTACTTTGTTGTTCATGAACATGTTGAAGGTTGTGTATTTGATCATGAGTGAGTAGTTAGTTTGTTGGGGCTAGGGTAGAAAGCCTTAGCCAATCTTGTATGACATTGATGTAAATATTGTGTTTGATGCACTTTTCATTAGCACTTATCAATAGTTGAATATTCATGCTTGAACATAATCAATTTGGGTATGTTTGTTTGCCATGACATGAGAAATGATTAGAGCTTGATTAACCTTAGTTGTTTGAAGCATGATAACATATTATATGTGCATATTAGGGTTGTGAACTACAATCACTTAGAGATAAGCATGGTTAGTTTGTATAATTTCTTTATCTCCAAGCTTTATGCACTTAGGGTACCTAACCGGATTGAAATGCATGACTTGAGTAGTTCGGATTGAAATGCATGATTTGAGTAGTTGAGTACTACACCCGAGAGGGGTTGCTTGATACCATCAAAGGAGAGTGTCCCTGATCATACCTGAGAGGGATGTAAGGAGAGAAGTTGGCTAATTAAAATGACATCATTCACTTTAGAAGCACCATTGATGTTCTTTATGTGGCGTCATTGTCTCATCACCTTTTGTCTGTCTCTCATTTAAATGCACAAAATAAATGTTCTGTAATATTTTTCCCAATGTATGTTGTTTTTCAGAGTCTGTGCACCAGGGTGATCATTGGCAAGGGAGACCTGAGGGGGAGACTGTTTCACTTGGATTGCATGTACGCAGAGCCAACACAAGCATCGAAACAGCCTTTAGCCCTGACACTGAATTTTGATCGCCTAAGTGAGTTGTGGCTATGGCACCGACGGTTAGGCCATCCGTCTTTTGGAGTTATGAAGAAGTCTATGCCTTCATTATTTTTGGGAATTAGTGAGTCTAGCCTGCATTGTGTGACTTGTGCTTTAGCTAAGAGTCATAGGTCTAGTTATCCTTTGAGTTCTCATTCCAGTAGTATGCCTTTTGAGTTGATTCATTCTGATACATGGGGTCCTTCTAAACATCCTACTCTTTCTGGAATGCGATACTTTGTGTTGTTCATTGATGATTTTACTCGATTATCATGGGTAGTGTCACTTAAGACCAAAACAAAAGATTCTGTTTTTTCTGCCTTTATCGCGTTTCATAATCTGATTAGTACTCAATATGATGCTCATGTCAAAGTTTTTCATTCTGATAATGGGGGTGAATTTGCCAGTAATTTGTTTCATGAGTATTTTCAACAACATGGCATCATACATCAAACCTCATGTCCACAAACACCTGAGCAAAATGGGGTGTCTGAACGAAAAAATCTTCATCTTCTGGACATGGCTCGGTCTCTCCTATTGAGTGCTAACATGCCTGAGTACCTTTGGGGTGAGGCCATGTTGTGTGCGTGTCATCTTATAAATCGTCTTCCTTCAGTTCCTCTTCAAGGTCGTGTTCCGCATGATGTTCTTTCAAAGTTTGTGTCTATCCCATCATCAAATACTCTTCATGCTCGTGTCTTTGGTTGTGTCGCTTATGTTCATTTGTATAAGAATTAAAGGTCGAAATTGGATGCTAGAGCTCTTAAGTGTGTGTTTGTCAGATATAGTACTACTCAGAAAGGCTATAAGTGTTATCACCCTTCATCCTAGAGGTTTTATGTAACCATGGATGTTACATTCAGTGAAAATTCTTGCTTTTTTCTTCCTCCGGTGGTTCCCCGTCAGGGGGAGAAATCGTGTTATTATGAAGATATGTTTGGTGGGCAAAACGATGGACTGATTTTTGAATTTTCAGTATTGGAAAAAGAAAAAGGAAATTTTTTTTCTACCTGGCAGAGACTACGACGACACAGAGGCATCGCCGTCACCCAATCCGGCACTGGCGCCATCAACGTCAACTGGAGGAGATCTGCTGTCGCTGCTGTCGTCGCCTGGAGGTGGTAAGTCCGGTTCGACGCCGCCGTCGCCTGGAGGCATCCTTGGTCCGGGTCTGGATCGTTTGGGGTTGAAGCCGACGTCGGCTAGAGAAGTTCAGGGTTCGGGTCCGGTGTCGACAGCGAATGTAGGAAGCTTGGGAGGAGGTCTGGGTTATTTGGGTCTGGCGCCGCCGTCGCATGGAGGCAGCCGTGGTTCGTCGTCACCTGGAGACAGCCTTGGCTCGGGTCCGGTTTTCGACCCGGTTAGCAACGAAGTCTCATTATCTAACCCGGATCCAAAAGAAGCCCGACCCAAAAGAGAAACCACGGGATCCGACCCGCAAATCCGACCCGGCAGAAAATCAGATTTGAATTTTGACGTGACCAATGCAATTGTGAACAGTTCTCCTGACTTTCCCCCTCCTCCACAGGTCTCATATGCTCAATCATCACCCGAGGTTTGTTTTCGTCCTGGTCATGTGTCCACTAGTATTCCAGTTAAACAATTACCTAGTCGTTCTACTCGTGGTCAGTCTAAAAAACATTATGAACCTACTCTAAGTGCAAAAAGTCAAATATCCTGTTGCTAATTATGTGTCGACCCATAGACTGTCTAAATCATACGTCGCCTTTGTGAATCAATTATCTTCTGTATCTCTACCTAGTAAAGTACATGATGCAATGAAGGATGAGAAGTGGATGCAGGCAATGACAGTTGAAATGAATGCTATTGAGAAAAATTGTACATGGGAGTTAGTGCCATTACCAACAGGGAAGAAAACAATTGGTTGTCGGTGGGTGTATACTGTGAAACACAATTCAGATGGATCCATAGATAGGTACAAGGCAAGATTAGTGGCTAAGGTCTACACTCAGAAGTATGGGGTGGATTATGATGAGACTTTTACGCCGGTGGCAAAAATTAACACAATTCGGGTACTTCTTTCTTTAGCTGCTAATCTTGATTGGCCTTTGAAACAATTTGATGTTAAGAATGCATTCATGCATGGTGACTTGTATGAAGAAGTTTATATGGATCTACCTCCTGGATATATTGTCTCTAGTGGAGAACAAATAGTGTGTAAATTGAAGAAGTCATTCTACGGTTTGAAGTAGTCTACTCGAACTTGGTTTGGAAGATTCACCAAGTTCATGAGACAAATTGGGTATTGACAGAGCAATTCTAATCACACATTGTTTCTTAAACATCGAGGTGGTAATAATATTGCTTTAATTATTTATGTTGATGATATGGTTGTGACTGGTGATGACTTTGAGGAGATTCAGAGGTTACAAGGTTAGTTGTCGTCTGAGTTTGAGATGAAAGATTTAGGGAGTTTGAAGTATTTCCTGGGAATTGAAGTTGCTCATGGGAATGATTGTATTGTGTTAAGTCAAAGGAAATATGTTCTAGATTTATTGACAAAAACCAGTATGCTTGATTGTAAGCCTACTGATACTCCTATCGAGCAGAATCATTGATTAGCAGAGTATTTGGATCAGGTTTCCACAAATAAAGCAAGGTATCAACGGTTAGTTGGTCGGTTGATTTATTTATCTCACACTAGACTTGATTTAGCCTATGCAGTTAGTGTTGTGAGCCAGTTTATGCATAATCTTAGTGAGGCTCATATGGATGTTGTGTTTCGTATTTTACAGTATTTGAAGTAAGCTCTTGGAAAGGGGT